>DF242370.1:12594-50094 GCA_000507305.1 Breviolum minutum Mf 1.05b.01 | reverse complement strand
ATCATGTTTTTTTTCAATTTTTCATTTTTAGTTTTTTTTTTTAATTTTATTCATTTATTTATGTATGTATTTATTTATTGATTTATCTATGTCTATATATCTATTGATTTGTGGATTTTATTTTTTATTTATTTATTATTTTATTTATTCTTGATTTTTGGTTTTTTTCAGTGCAAATATAAATATAATTTCTGAAAACAACAATTTAGAATTTACTATTTTGCGGAGTCTGCTTGCGATGGAACAACTTGCGGTGAACCATCCGCGCAAAATTTGTTTTGCTAGGATTGAGTGAATGAAATCACCAACTAAAGTGTAAACAGAGAGCTGCTGCTGCTAAGTCAGTTCATTGTGTGAGTATCTTTTTCATATGAACCAATTTATGCATCCACCTGCATAAAAAAGGGACAGCCGTTAAACTCATTGGGTTTTTGAACTGTGCATCTCCAGCAACTGCGACTTGCTGCTCGCAGAGACCGCAAACGGCCGGCGGTTTTTGGGGTAGTGTCGGATATCGGGGGCAACGCCGTGGGGCGGCATTTCGCCACACCCGATGCAAGCGACACAGATTGATGAGGACCAGGGAAGAAGAACCCATGTCGGTTTTTTGATCGTAGATGTATCAAGTCAAGATCTGAACAGTGAGTTGTTGACGCATGGCTACTCCGTTTTTGATGGCTGTTATAATTACTGTACTTACATCAAATGATGCTACCCAAGCAAGATGCCCAAAGGTGGATGATAAACCAAAGCATTGGATTCTGTTCTTGAACGAAACAAAGTGGGATGGGGGATGGAAGTCGGCTTAAAGACAGACATCGTTCACACCATTCACGGTAAGGATCATGGAATTCTTTTTTTGGACCTCTTTGATGAGGGTATTCTTGGTTTGCCCCGAAAAGGAATTCAATTCTTAGACTTCTTTCTAATGTGTTTAGACTTTCCAGTTTTCTTTACGCTTTAGATTTGATTTTTTCTTGAATTCTCTGTTGCTCCTGAGGTTCCTTTTTTCTGGAAGTAGAAAATCAATGGTCCAACAGTCCTCATCCAAGCAACCCTGAAACACAGCAACGATCAAAACGCAACGGGATCTCGCCAGGAAAGTCTCACAGAGCTTTCATCAACTGAAGAGGAGGATTGGCCAGATCAGTCTCTTCGGCAGACATCCGGGATGCAGACATCTAGATACCACAACTGATAAGTGGGGTAAGTTTGAGATTGACTTAGAGTTGCACATTTTCATAAGGAAAAAGAGTTTGGCTGGAGTTTATTGGAAACATCTGGGTGTTTTTGGCAGTTTCTTGTGGGAAAATGGCAGAAGATTCCACGAAGGTTTGGGCAATGAAAAATAGACTAAACCGCCGAGTAGTCACCCCAAATGCTAGTAGGGAAATCGGCCAAGGCCAAACATGCACTGGACAACTCAGGATTAGGACTTTCCATGAATTTCCTGGTTGCCCAGGTCCAAAACTGGTTGAAAAACCATTTTCATTGATAGTTCATATGAGTCCTGGGAGCCTTGGGATTGATTTTTTATAGCGCAACATGGGAGTTTTCCTGATGAAAGGAATCCTGGAAACCGATGGATGGGATGCTTTAAGGTACGTTTTTCTGGGATATGAATCATGCTAAACTGGAGGATGTCGACTCAACCAGTATCAACAACACACCGAAGACAGCAAAAAATAACGGCTTACTGAAGCTAAAAATCACCCAGTTGAAAAGGAACATCATCTGAACCAACAAAAAACCATGACTGTGGGTTCAACATGTGAATTTTCCAGGGGATACACCCACTGCCTATACTTTGTTTCTGATCCGAGCTTTTGAGGTTGTTAAACTCACAGGACCAATATGGATGCACCCTGCTAATGGCTGTTGTTTATTGTTTTTGAATGATTCAAGCCATATATAAAGAGAATAAGAGAGTTCAGTTCCTTTTTTTGGAGAAGCTTGAAAATAAGAAAAGGCATTGATTCTTGATGGCTTAGCAAAGTGACGACCCTTCCATGTTCAAAGTGGAAAACTTGTGCTGAAGTAGAGCCTAAGTTTCATCATCTTTCGAAGGCGTCTTGCTTCAACCGATGTTCAAATTGATGGTTAAGGTTGGTGGTTTACCTTGCCAGAAACCCTTTCCTTCCAAGCGAACTATCACTTTGATGATCTGACCACATATATACCAAGCTTTGAACCACCGAGAAATTCCCCTGGTGGATTTCCAAGGATGCTTTCTCGAAATGAAATCTAAGGCAAGTGTCCTGTGTAAAGGAATCCCTGCAGGCCTGTCGTGAAAATGGGCAAAGATTGGAAGGTGTTGTGGTATGATATCACAGCAAATATGGATGAGATAGCCCAGAGACAATAGATATCTACCCTTAAGGTATGAAGATTTCATGATATGATATAGACATGATATTATTCTCTATGATATGATATGTGCTATGATATTACATAGTGTGGCATGGAATGGTATGAACAAAGACATAGACAAGTTGATATACCAGAGAAAGTGACAGAGGCATCACGTATGGCATGATGAAGATTATTATAAGACCCGTTTGCAAATGGGGAGGTCCATCCGAGATAATTTGCGATCCGATACATACCTTATTTACCAAGCAATCTATATACTAAGTTCAGATGATATCGGTAAGATCTAGATCTTGATGTAGCCAGCGTACTTAAAACGTGCTTAAAGGTTGGTGTGGAACTTGTCGCTAGTATTTATTCACTTAGCTGCCGATTTGTTTTTGTGTATCCAATTCGGAAGAATCATGATTGGAACATCTTTGTCAAGATGTCCTCATGGGCGGCTTGCAGTTTCTGGAAACCAAACCTACTGTATTCAGTGATCCTCTGAAATGATAGGCAGCTCGACCGCATCATCCAACATCATAAAGGAATGTTGTCTCGTCAGTGGTTTGAAAAGTGATCTTTATGATGTTTGTTTGCAATCATTATTTTCCACTTGGAATCTTGCATGATGTGTCATTCACAAAAAAGGTGGACTAAATGGTTACATGTGTAAGAGAGGAATGTTGCTTCTCGAGCCAATTGAATCACACAAATAGCTGGATTAAGATCTTTTTGCTTGAAGCTTATCAAACGTCCAAAGGTTTACTGTCATTTTGGGTCATCTTTGGGATGATTTCCCTTTTTAAGTTTTCACTTATATAGAAAAATTGCTGGCCAGGTCAAAAACAATTAAAAAACCCGACTCTAGTTTGTCCTTGGAATTGTGAGCCTGACTTTTTTTTTCAAAAAGCGCCGGGTGTATTGTGAAGAAAATGGGGAGCAGCAGCTAATTATGTGGGATGTAAAAAAACCTTGTAAATAATGGTGAACTACCAAACTCAACTGGTGATCGCTGGATTTCTGCACCATCAACAGTAGCACCATCGTTTGTTTTGGTGGTACACAGCCAAACCTTCATACCCTTGCGCCGTCCTGATGGAGCGTGGATCCAATGCTCACAAAGGTGCGCGCCACGGAAGGGGGGTTAACGAAGATGTGATGGTGAGTGTTTTCTATTTGGGGGTTTCCTAAGATGGTGGGTTCCCCCAACAACTATTGGTTTTCCTACTAAAAATGACCATTTTGGGGTGTTTTGGGGGTACCACTATTTTAGGAACCCCCCATTTCATGTGCTAAGCAGATTTATATATTACACCTGCATGGCCTTCTTGTGGGGTAGTCTTTATTGATCATATTCGCTGGTCAACAGTGATTGCCAGAAAAATAATCCATCTCAGATGGATGGATGTTACATTTTCTAGTGGAAAATCTTGAAGATAAGGCACAATATGGGTGTTTCCTTAAATGGTGGTACCCCCAAAACATCCCAAAATGATCATTTTTAGTAGGAAAACCCATGGTTTTTGGGTACCACCATTTTAGGAAACTCCCATATCTTTCAAATTAGGCACCTGAATTTCTTGGTGATATCACGATGTTGGTTTCTTTTAGGGGAGGGTTGGAGGTCATAGATTCCGACCAGATCAGCAGTTTTGACCTCCCGAACTGCGGAGATGGGGTTTTAGGATTCGGAGAAAAAATTACCAGCCAAACGCCAACTAAAGTGGAAAAGCCACTTAGCACATTGACATTGTTATACTTTGAGTTTTTTTTTTTGAATTATGACCTCTGATTTCTCAAGGGTAATTCGAAGTTGCCGGTGAAGTGTGAAGCGTCATCATGTCGTTTTTACCAACCACGGTCACATGCAGGCTACGGAGAACGACCCAACCGACAAGCGTTGGAAGCACCACCTGAGCGAAGACGAGCTCCGCAGGATGCTGGGATGAAAGGAGCAGGAGGGCATCTCATGCCTTTAAGAAGGAAAACAGAGATTTTTTGAAGAAGCATTTTTGCCTGTTTCAATCAGTTTCATCACATGGAGTATGTCACGTCATGAATTCCTCCCAGCATTTTGAAATCAATTTGGGCAGTTGCGCCCTCAGAATTCTTCGGCAAACAGATATTTCTGACCCTTTGGAGACCCGAAATCCACCATGAAATGTAGATGCATTATATGGCGGCTTCCAAAACCGATTACTTCACAGTGGGAAGGAATCTATATATTCATCTTTATGAAGGGAAATCTTTACTAACTTTCCTTATCCACTGTTAAAGTATTATGGTACACGTACGGTACAATCTCCGATGTGTATCATCGCCCATCAACAATGGCATTAAGGCGAAAGACCAACAAAAATATCCCATTGTTACAGTGTTTGGGCAGGACCCAATGTAGATCTGGGTGGTGGTTTGATTTGGGTGGTGGTAGATTTGGGTATCCCCCACCCACGGTGCCAATCAAATCAGACAGCCAAAAGCTAGACTTTTAACAAGAGACCTAAGGTTTACCAAGATTTGTTCGAGTCAAATATTTTTTATTTTCATCCCTATTATTTGGGGAAATGATCCAATTTTACAAGCATATTTTTCAGATGGCTTGGTTCAACCACCAACCAGTTTTGTTTTCTAGCCTCCTGGTAACTAACATTACCCCCTACCAGTCGGTCCAAACTTGAGTCAATGATTCTCCTTATCCCGTTTGGTGGGATATGTTACTTTTCATGTAGATGACCAGATGATGAGATGGTTCAGAAATACGGTCCTTAGTAGGGAATGAAGCTATACATGGTTATGACGAGGATTCATTCCCTCATGAAAGTAATCAGTGCTTGGCATAGTTGCTTGTGTGGATCGTTGAGGAATTTGCATGTGTGCTGTCAAATTCCAGCAAGGCTCAGTGCATTGAATGGCATTAACATGTCCATTGTGATTTCAGGCATGATACATCATCTGTGATTAGTTCTTCTACAAGAGTCATCTCTTTTGTTTGAAAAAATTTTCGCACGGGGGGCGTGTAGATTCGGCCATGGAAAACCACACGGTTTCTGAGCTGCTGCAGCAGCTGCAGGCGATCGTTGCTGAGTTGTTACGGAGATAGTGCAGGATCCAGTCAACCCCAATTGCAACCCCACTATGCATGCGGGTACGAGTGTTGGTGTGGTGCACCATGTCGAAGAGGAAAAGAAGGTCACACCAACCACCGTTGCTATGCCCATCGCCATACCTAGTTCCAGTGAGAGCCGATCTGCGGTGCAAGACCTTGGGGATCGTGTGGAGCCTGAGCCAGTGAGTGACTTGAGAGGTTTCCGAAAAAGATGGTCAAGCAAAAGATCTAGTGGAAGCATTGCCAGTCGTGATTCGTTTTTAGATCGTACACCATTGCAATCACCTGATCCAATTGAGCAAAGCACTCCACCGTTCGTGCAATCACCAGATAATATAGAAGACCCAGATAGTCCATCAGGGCCGATAATGAATCGTGAAGCATCAGAGAGGCAGACGAATCATGATTTCTTGTCTAATGTAAAGTGGGCTGCATTTAAGATGCCATGGGAAATGCCGGCAGCAAGCTCCGTGTTTAACGCAGATGTCGTTGCACCTGTTGACTTGAGGCAAGATCCCAGTTGGAGCGCAATGGCCGTGCTGGCACCGCCGCCAAAGGAGGGCAGCCAAGAGGTGCCATCAGCATCGTTGTCGGAAGCCCCAACATTCATCAAATGCATTCGTTCGATAAGAGAAACCACATTCAAAGACATGAGGGAGGCAGAGATGCAGGCAGGTTTGGAAAAATGGAACATAGTAATTAGGGCTGATTCAAAAGAGAGTAGGGTAGGTCGTCAAATTGAAGAGTCACCAGAGTCGTGCTTAGAGATTCTTAGAGCGTGCATGGGAGTGAAGTCACCTAGCACGGTGATGGGCAGGGCTAACTCGATGCTTTCGTTTTTGAGATGGCACACGGTGAACCTTCCAGGAGAACCATTCCTGGCTCTTCGAGAAAGCCATGCGTGGGAGTATGTATCTTTTCTAAGTAGTTCGAAAGCACCCGCAAGTCGTGCATCAGCCTTCATCCAGTCATGTCGTTTTGCGCATTTTGTGTTAGGCATGCGAGGGGCTGACGAAATTTTCAATAGTGGTAGGATAGTAGGCTTGTCAGACATCCAACTATCCCAGAAAGACGTGACGAAGCAGGCCAGGCCGTTGACAGTGTTTGAAATGCAGCAACTGCACAACATTGCATCCAGTCCTGACAGGCACTTGAAGGACAAAGTCATAGCATCCCATTTGTTGCTAATGGTCTATATTGCCGATGCAGACATAGTGACACTTTGCAGATTGAAGATGTTGAACACGATAGGTCTGATCAAGCCGGGTTCATCCAGTTGCGGACCAGGTATCACAAAGGATCCAAAACGGCAACCAAGAAGAGCTTGCTTCTTCCAATCGTTGCATCTTCGTCAGGAGTAGGCACTCCGGAGTGGATTCAGCTTAGGTGGGAAAACAGAGTTATGGCCGGGTTGCCGGTCAGTGGACCTCTTCATGGACCGTTGCTTCCTAGGAGGGATGGACTAGGAGGCCAGTCACATCAACAGAGATTTCTGATGTCCTCAAAGCATTCCTGTCATGCCCCACTGATCGTTTCCTGACTTCGCATTCCCTTAAAGTAACCACGCTATCTTGGTGCTCCAAAGGTGGAGTTGCCAAAGAGCACAGACGATTGTTAGGCCGTCATGCCAGCGCTGTCATAGATGCAGGCAGTATATATGCACGGGATCTAATGATATCCCCAGTGGAATCATTAGATCGGATCATTGCAGCAATCTGCGAGGGCAGGTTTTACCCCGACGCTCCCAGATCGCAGTATTGGCCTCAGATGGAACCTTTGACACGGACACCAGTAGCTCCAGCACCGGGCAAAGTGCCTTCGATTCCCATGACGCCACAGCTGCAGCCTAAACATGTCACGAGGTTGGATTTCCCGCACGACGGCACGGCAGAAGTCAAAAGTGAGACAGATCTGTCTGACTGGTTGGCTGTGGCAGCAGCCGATCCCATTGAGGTAAGCAGTTCGTCTAGTGCATGGTTCGGAAGGGTCGTTGTCTGATGTGCAGTCGTCATCGTCCGAAGATGCTGGTGAAGAAGTTCTCGAAGTGACGCCGACCCTCAAGTGCCACCGCCGGGAGAGACGTGGTGGAAGCATAAGCAATCAAAAATAGTGCACTCGTCGGATGACATCGAGCCTGGATCGCAGTTTGAACCAGTATCAGCCTGTGGACGCAGAATGACAAAAAGATTCACAAAGATCGACACTTTGGACGACTGGACAAGCAAGTGTCGTGTGTGTTTTGCCGGTCGCAGGCAGCCCTGAAATGTGCATCCGTAGTTGCATTGAGCCATGCAGATTATAAACCTCGTGTCCGATGGTCGGGACAAAAAAGGCGTGAAAGAGCTGCTAAGTCGCAGTCATCATGTTGGCATAGTCTTGGCCAGTGTTGTCGGAATCTTTTCTCTCTTTTCTTTTTCTTTCATGCTTCATTTCCTCCAGAGTCATAAGTTTGACGCGTCGTTGAAGTGTGAAGGGACTCTAAGTTGAGTAATGAGGATGAGGAAAGTTGCTCTTGATGAAGTCCTAAGTTGGATTTTATTGTGACAAAGTGTTGTGCAGTCTGTTTGATTTGTGACTGTAAGTTCAGTTTGAGAGGACACTGCTAAGTTGCAGATGTTTGCCTATGTTGGCCAGTTGTGGTGATTGAGTTGTCACCTCTCAGTTTTGATGCCTCAAACATGACGTCCATAGTGGACAGTACAGCGCATTTTGCGCAGAGGGCGTCCGAAGTAGGGCTTAGCAATGCCGCCTTGGGTAGCTTAGTTAGAAATGGTTCGATTCGTTGGGCAAACTTGCCTTCTCCCATGGACAGCCAGGGATGCAGATTGAGGCCGTTGCATTTCATGCCTATGCACAAGGCTTGTTGGGGGCCATGATGACCCTTGGAGATGAAGCTGCATTGAAACGTCTTCTTTTCGAAGGACACACCATGGTTCTTTCACAACTCCGTGAAGCAGTGAGCAATCCTGAGGCTTCCCATTCAAGACGACTGCCGCAGGTGGAGAGATCAGCGAAGTTAGCAGAGTTGAAGGCCAGGTTGGTGGGAGTGTGCATAGAGCGTCAACTTGATCCAAGCCATTCGCTTTTAGATTCAACCTCGCAGATGTATGAGTCCCAACAGCTGACATACCTCCCACCGGACAAATGTACTTCAAGAGAATGGGAAATATCAAATTCAAAGACGGCGAAACAGATATCTATCGATTCAGACAGGCTGACCATTAAGGAGAGGCAGGACCTCCCCGACCAGACCGCCACTGGGGAGATGCAGGTGTTCGAAGCGATGAGACGACGTGGCATCGCGTTGGATTTCGCAAATCTGCTCACATGGCAAGTGCACGAAAGATATCTGGCCATTTTGTTTGGACATCTTCGCAAAGAGCCTGTGGAAGGTTACTGCAAAGTGTCGTTGCAGCAATTGCTCCGAGCCGACAGGGACGCCTGGACTCGCATCATCGAATCAGGCATTGCAATTAGGAGGACAGATGCAGGTACATTGCCGTTGGACACCGAGTTGATCAGAGCATTGGAATCGTATGAAGTGGCATTTAACTTGGTGCCTTTGCCAAAGCCATCGTCTGCAAACCCACCAAAAGGAGACTGGCGTGAAAACAAAGAATACAAAGGATGGCAGCAGTATGATCGTAAGCAGCACCAATATTGGAACAAGCCCTATCACAACCCTGGGGGCAAAGGAAAGGGCAAAGGTCATAAAGGCCGATCGCAAATGTTGCCCAAAGCATTTCGTGGACGTGATTGCACCAGTGTGGATCCACACAACAGACGGCTGTGTTTTGGATATAATCTAGGCACATGTTCACAGGCTGCAGATGGCGCAGCATGCAAGCACGGTTGGCATTTGTGCATGAGGACTGGTTGCCATGCACCCCATAGAGAGAAGGATCATGATGGAGACAAACCTGCTGATCCAAGGACGAATCCTAAGTGACATATCGCCACGCAAGTAGATCGGCTATCCAGCATGAGCAGTCGTCCGCTCGAGGATGCCATTGTGATTGAAATTTTCGCAGGCACAGCAAGGGTTAGTGCCTGCCTTCGCCATTACGGGCTGTCGTCAGCCTTTGGACTGGACCATGTGCGTCCAAAAAACTGTTGTGCACCAATTTCTTTGATTGATTTGACATCCCCAAAGGGGCAAACGTTACTTAGAAAATGGTTGGATAACCCACGAGTAGTAGGAATTTTCATAGCCCCACCATGTGGAACAGCGAGTAGGGCTAGAAATATCAAATTAAAAAGAAAGCGAGGAGGGGGACCATCCCCACTTCGATCAGATGCATGTCCAAATGGTTTGCAGCATCTGTCATTCGTCGACAGAATCAAGATAAGCCAAGCCAATAAGTTGTATCATCTAACAGCACAGTTAGTGAAGTTTGCAGTCGCCCGTAACATCTTGATTTGTATAGAGAACCCTCAATATTCGCTCTTCTGGGCGACATCGTTTTGGGTCCAAGTGGCGGGCCTTTTAAAATACACCATTTTCCATAGCTGCCAGTACGGAAGCAACAGACAGAAAAGAACCATGCTAGCGCACAACAACCGTGTCTTTTCGAAAATTTGCAAACAGTGTCCAGGAGAGAGCAAGTCCCATTGACATTTGCCTTGGGGTATGACCCCGCAGAATAAATTTGCCACATCAGAAGAGACAGCTTACCCTTTTGCATTGGCACGTGACATCGCAGCAGCATTCGTTCAAGCGTTTCTTGAGGCAGGCATGGTTGCACCACCATCCACCTTCAGTGAGATGCAGTCACAGTCAGAACATGTATTGCAGGCAGTCAGAGCACAGTCAGGACTTCAGCCGAAAATTGCAAAACTTCCACCGTTAGTCCCTGAGTTTATCAACATTTTCACCCGTCAAGTTGATCCCAACGCCTGCCCTGAACCAATTCCAAATGCAAAACGCCTTGCGTCCAATCCCATTGAAGAGGCACGAATGAAAAGGGGGTGTGAGAGTCGTGCTCCCGTTGACAGTGAAGATTTAATGGAGGGGGCGAAGGCAACTTGTGAAACATGGGGCATATATCACTCTCCAGAGGAGTTTGTAGCAAAGGCAGTGGAAGCAGGGCATCCTCATGGGATGCAACAACTTCTCCCACAGATTTTGTGAAGAGAAACTCAGATTTGACAGTGACAGAGCGGGCTAGACATAGAACTCAAACAATTAAGCAGTGGTTGTCTTGGGCTCAGGAGCTGGCTGGTGATGAGAAAGTGTTGAAGGAGTCCATGCACAAGGACGTCCGGGCCATATTGGCCAGCAAGAAGGTGAAGCTGTGGGAAAAGATCCTGATGGACGCTCAGTACCCAGACATGGGAGTGGTGAATGAATTCGTGAATGGAACATCGCTAGTGGGAGAAGTCGAGCAGTGCGCTCTATGGCCCAGTAAGTTTGCACCTGCGTTGATAACCGAGTCAGAGCTTCTTGAGATCAGTGAACGTGATAAGTCAGCAACTTTAGTAAGAGTGTCGTCGTCACCAAACCCCTCAACTGATGGAGCCGTATGGCAAAAGACGATGGACGAGGTGGAAAGGGGCTGGCTGGTAGGGCCGTTGTCACCTAACTCGGTCCCAAATCATTGTCCATTTAGCAGGAGGTTCGGAGTAGTGCAGGGGCCAAAGGTCCGTTGTGTGGATGACTTCACGAGGTCATCAGTAAACCTTGCAGTTCAGGTAACAGAGTCACCCAAGCCTCATACGGTAGATGTATTATCTTCACTGATGGTTGAGAACATGACTGTATGCCCAGGAGGTGAGCCGTGGGTTGCCAGAACCTTTGACTTGCGTGACGCATATCGTCAGTGTGCAGTGGCGCCTGGATCGTCACAATTCGCACACATAGCAGTCAGAAACCCCAGCAACGGTGAAGCATCAATTTTTCGTATGCTTGCTCTCCCTCTTGGGAGTATCAAATCTGTGCACAGTTTCCTGAGGATAGCACATAGTCTTTCTTACAGTTCATCTTGACATACTTGTTACGAACTATTTCGACGACTTTGTAGTGTTAGCTCGCCAGAGTGAGGCAGCACACTTAACATCAGTCATAAATTCGTTCCTAACATTGCTAGGGTGGTCTTTCGCTGAGGATGGTGCTAAGGCGCCACCATTCTCTGGAACAGCACATGCCCTCGGAGTCAAGATTGACGTTTCTGACATGCACAATGGCCGGGCTTGGGTCGACAACACTGAAAGCCGAAAGGAGGACATATCGTCAGCCATCAAGAAAGTCACTAACAGTCGTGAGCTTACTACAGCAGAAGCTTTGAAATTGCGTGGCAGGTTGCAGTTCACCTCGGGTCAACTATTCGGGAGACTGTCTAGAACGACCCTGAGCAAGATTACCCACCACGCATATCGTTCTTGCAACGCGAAGGTTCATGATGATTTGTGTTCGGCCTTGACATGGTATGACAAGTTGCTAGTAGCAGGAAAGCCTCGCCTAGTGACATGCGGTATGCAGGACACTTTGTTTGTGTTCACTGATGCCAGCTATGAAGTGGAAAATGACATACCGTCCGCAGGGTTTGGTGGTGTGCTTGTGGACCCCAAAGGATGTTGTGTTGCTCATTTTGGTTTCAACGTAGAAGGTGATCAACTTCGTCGCTTGAATCCTAGTGGTAAGAAAACTATCATCCATGAATGTGAATTTCTAGCCGTGGCAATAGCCTTGAGATCGTGGAGGCACCACTTGAGAGCCAAGCAAGTCGTGTGTTTCATCCATAACAACGCAGTCAGAGATTCCTTGATTGCCGCAAAAGCATCCGGTGGTATTGCTGGTAAGATCCTGGAGTGTGTGCTACTTGATGAGGCCGACAATGGCCTGATGATGTGGTTTGCACGGGTGCCTTCAAAAAGTAACATTGCCGATGACCCGTCAAGAGGGTGCTGCAAATTGTTGGAACGTCTTGGATCTGAAGAATTGCTAGTCGATGTGAAATCTTGGTGGGACATCATCGTGCCAGATTCTTGAAGAGGGGGAGCTGAATGGCACGAGCTTCCCCACAATCAGTGAAAAAGGTGCGATAGCTTTCTTGCAGCCGAGCGGTCATAAGCGGAACACAAGTAATCAGTGCTTGGCATAGTTGCTTGTGTGGATCGTTGAGGAATTTGCATGTGTGCTGTCAAATTCCAGCAAGGCTCAGTGCATTGAATGGCATTAACATGTCCATTGTGATTTCAGGCATGATACATCATCTGTGATTAGTTCTTCTACAAGAGTCATCTCTTTTGTTTGAAAAATTTTTCGCACCCACCCACCACCCAAGTGACTCAAAAATGGTGTCGCCACCAACGCATCCGGTAGTATACCTATGAAAGTCCATAGGTGGCCAAAGAGCCTAGCCCTCAGCCTGAGCTGAATGGCACGAGCTTCCCCACAATCAGTGAAAAAGGTGCGATAGCTTTCTTGCAGCCGAGCGGTCATAAGAGGAACACAAAACCCTCTATTTTTGGAAGGTGAACCGCCCCCGAAAAAAAAAGGCCTAGACTTTAACCAGAACAAGGGGGTCCCATTTGAGCAATGAAAAAAATCTGGGTTGTTTAGATTGTATAGAGGATTATACTACCCAATTATATGGGAATTTTAATAAAGCCAATACAAGGATCCCTATAAACCAACCAGTATTTCATGGAAAGTAGGAGTTTTTTTTCTTTTTCGTAGCTCATTTGGGTTCCCGGGATGCTAATATCTTTCCCCCCTGTAAACTTGAACTGAGACCTATGGCCAAAGCCGCTTGGGCGATCGTCCTCGATCCAAAGGTGGGTTGGTTTTCCAGGTTTTTTTGGGGGGCAAGATGTGTTCATATTACACCTCTGAAAACTAAGATGGAACCCAAAAATGCAGGTTTGGAAGATGATTTCCCTTTTCAAACAGGTGATTTTCAGGTTCCATGTCAATTTTCCAGGGTGTATCCTCCATGGTCCATGATGATTTTCCCTTATAATGAATTGTGATCTCTATATTGCAAGTATGTGTGATGTGTGTATTTTTGTATGGTGTTTCCTGGTTCATCATGTCAGGGGGATGGTTGGTATATGTTTCGAGATCTCTACCACCGGATTGAAGATTGGATGGATGGAGGTTACAAACCATGAATCATGATGTCCTATGTACAATGGTCATACTTACCACCATGTCACCCCCTGAAATTTAAACATGCTAACATTTTGCACCAAAAAAAAATGTATGGTTTCCAAAAGACATATTACATCTCTTCACGCAACGCAGTTTCAGGATCCGTCTTCAAATTTAGACGAAGGAATTCCCAAGCGGAGCATATTTCATGCCACAGTTCCCTTTTACAAACTCCAAAGCGCATCCACTGAAGAGCCTAACTTGCCACCTTGTATCCACCATGTTCCTGCGTGATTAATAAACGAATTCGTGTGGTCAAGAACATACTTCCAAACTATTTGGTGTAGCTGGGGTGATCGTCTTTGGAGTGCTGCACCCACGCAGGTGCTCCCAGTGGAGAGAAACGGGCGGCACAAGAGGAGATCATTGAAGAGTTTTTGGATGGTCGCTTGGTCGCACGGTTACTACAGGCTGATTGGCCAGTGTTCAAAAATGAAGTCTGAAAAGTTAGGGAAAAAAATCTTCACACACCCGAAACGAGCCGAAAACATGGCCTGGACGAAGATCTGAAAAGACAAAAACGATCCCGAACAAAAAGCCTGAAACATGCTTATAAAAAAGAATTGGACAAAAAATATCCAAAATGCTATTTTCACTCAACCAATCAACCAATCTTCAATCAACCAATCAACCACTATCATCCGAAAATCTGAGTTGGTTGATTTTTCAGCATTTCTGCAAGGTTTGACCATTGATAAGCGATAAAAGGTGGGACGATCAATTTTTAAAGGACGCCTGATGGCCTTGATGCCATGGATTTCGGTTCTTTTCGGTGTGCTGTTGCATAACCAATTTGGATCATACGGGTTTGTTTTTTGGAGGAGCAAATAGCCAACTATATGTATGTGTAAGTATATAAAGACGTATAAGAGAAGAGAATGAAATCAAATTTCCATGGACGTTGGGTACGCTGCGAGAAAATCCATCCATCCATGAAATGAGAATCCCGTTTTTGACCAATTAGGTCTTACAGGATTTTATGGCAATTCGGTGAAGCTTGGTAAAGTTTCTAAGGAATACGACATTACATTCGGCATTTGCAAACGATGGGAAGCACCCTTTACTTTGATCATCTCTGAAATTTTTGTGTGTTTCCTGGCAAGTGGTTTTGAAAGTTATGACGTGAACGTAAGCAAAAAGACAAAAAAGTCTGTATTAGTATACAAACATGAATCTAACATGGATACTGAAAAGATGAGCCTCTGGAAAATTTCTTTTAGATGTTGGTATTCTTAAACATTCCTTTTGGCTGGGTATTTGCACCATCGATCTGCTATGCCATCACGAGTCACCATGAATCCAAATCCACCCGTTTTTTCGTCGGAAAATTCATTCATTTAAGGTAAAGATGAACCCATTTTCGACACTAGCAAGGAAATCTATTCGTTTCGAAATGGTTTCGTTCCCATTTCGATTCAATCAAAACATTTTAGAAAAACACAACTTCTCTGATTTTCCATCTACCAGTTGATAAGTAGAAAAAAACACTTAAACCCATTTTCAACCTTTCTTGAACATGGTTTCATGATGTTTCTCCATACATTTCCACTTTCCCCCTGCTGTTCCATCCATGGTTTTCTTCCAAAATTTGAGGCCTTTTGGATGGCTTCCGTGCCTTGGTAGCTGTGAGGATGTTCAGTTGAAAGGATGGGAAAAGCTGGTAGGTTGGAAAAGCAGAGAATGGTTGGTTGTGGTTGGTTGGTAAAAGCGAATGGTTGGTTGGTTGGTTGATTTGTTTTTTTAATTTCCACGGCCATTTTGGAGGAATACTTTTTCTGTGGAGACTATTTTCAATGATCCGAAGAGTGGCAAGATTGGAAGTAACCATGGATTGAAAGAGTTGAGAGACAATTCATCAAGCTAAGCTAAACAGGTGTCATGGGTTCAACCTTGCTACTTTTTTTTGGATATGAACACCATCTCCGCTTAGTGACTACCCGGATGAATTGTCCATTAACATGAAATCTGTTTGGCAGTATACCACGTGTAACATAGCACTTGTACTAGGTGATTATATGCATTCATACCGCCTATACTGTTGACAGAGGAAATAAATCCTGCACCACCTGGGATGTTTTAAAACCCTGAACAATTGGGATGAACTACCTATCAAACAAATACACACACAGGCCCTGGAAGTCCAACCACGATTCTTTTGTAGGTTCGTGTGTGAACCACTATTTTTTTATCGTCATCCAAAAGGAAACACCTTTTTTCTAACATGGTGGTTGACTTTCAGGGTACATGTATATATATACATATACACAACTGGTGCATTTTCTTCCATCAACAGTATCACCTCTAAGGTGTTTTGCATCCTGTCAAGACGCTGTGGTTCAATGAAGCCATCGCACATGAAACAAGGAACATGAATGACACATTGTGACTGCAGCGAAGCCTTAAGCACCAGCACAGGTGAGATAAGAAAAAACTTAAGTCGAGTTGTTGTGAAACATCCCAATCTTTTTGCTTCATCACCTTCTTTTTTCATCCGGAAATCCGGAAGGTTTTGTCGTTCATGTCTCCTCCAAGCCTTGATATGAAAAGTGGGTCGTGGCAACGGCGACGTTGTGTCGGATGTCGACGTTTCATTGTGGAAACGGCCTTGGTGCCTTGGTTGATTTGGATCGCATGGTGTGGAAGATCCAACGGATCGACGAGTGGATTGGATGTGAAGATGAACTTTGTAAAAGGTGTTGGTGCCAGAGATGAAATGTCAAGAGGTCTCGGGAGATCAAGGAGATTAAGGATATCAATGCAAGTGCAGCAGCGGAGGGGTATGAAAGGAGTACGGCCTGGCGGTGGAGGGAATGGTGGAAATCGTGGGAAAAAGGCGGAAGCAAAGAGATTGACGGTTAGAATAAGGGAGGCAAAGTCGGCAGATGAGCTTGTGAACACATTGGCGGAGGCTGTGGATGGGCCGATTTTTAATTATTTCCATGCTTCAGCCGCATATACCAGACTAGTGATGTGGAAAAGGAGGGGCAAACTGCTCGTAGGAGACAAGACAATTTTTTTGCAAGACAGGCTCAATCACAGAGTGAAAGAGATGGTCGCCAAAGATGAATTAAACCCCCAAGCATGTGCCAATGTACTTTGGAGCATTGCACATCTATCAGATGCACTAACTAATGCCCTGGATGTTGTACCTGCAATGGCAGCCCAGATCCCTCTGAAAGCAAAGGACTTGGAAGCGCAAGAGCTCTCCAACATTTTGTGGGCATCGGCCAAGTTGAAGGATGATGCACCTGACGTTCTGACCATTGTGCCTGCCATTGCAGTCGAGATTCCTTTCAAAGCCAAGGACATGAAGCCTCAAGAGCTCTCCAACATTTTGTGGGCATCGGCCAACTTGAAGGATGATGCACCTGACGTACTGAGCATTGTGCCTGCCATTGCAGCCCAGATCCCTCTGAAAGCCAAGGACATGATCCCCGCAACACTTGTCCAACATTTTGTGGCTTGAAGGATGAACCCAATGTACTGAGCATTGTGCCTACCATTGCAGCCCAGATCCCTTTCAAAGCCAAGGACATGAAAGCGCAAGGCCTCTCCAACATTTTGTGGGCATCGGCCAATTTGAAGGATGATGCACCTGACGTTCTGACCATTGTGCCTGCCATTGCAGTCGAGATTCCTTTCAAAGCCAAGGAAATGAACATGCAAGGCCTTTCCAATTCCCTGATTGCACTTCTTCATTTGCAAGACATGGTGCCTGAGGCTAGATATTTGTTGGGCATTTCAGGTGGAAGCAATGATTTCTTGAGGTTGGTCGTCTCCAGAACCCAGAAGTTGATCCCCAACGCATGTGAAGAAGACACGGTCGTTGCTTTGCCCGGTATCCTGTGGGCTTCTGCACGTTCAAAGTTTTCGGTACCAGAAGTGCGTGAGTTGCTCGGCTCCGTGGCAGAATGTTTGGGATCCAAGACACAACTTTCAAAGCTCGGTGCTTGGGGTCTCTGTGCGTTGCATGAATCCTACAAGGTCTTGGATGTATCGGAAGAGTTTGGGACCTTTGACGAGAAACTGAAGATAGAGATTGCCAGGAGAGGACTGAGTCCATCAGATGTTGAGCGTAGCTTTGAAGGGCCTTTGAAATGGGGTCGAGACAAGAGATGAAAGGTATTGCCTAAGGGAACGCGTTTGATGTGCATTGCTGGACATTAAACTGACTGATGACAGATCTCGCCCGTTTTTGGACGTTCAATATGCCTGGCACGAAAAGAGTTTGACAACGTCCTTCTAGGAGTTTTTTTTTGAAAACCAGTTTCTATGCTCCGTTGGTGCTTCAGATTCGTGGTTGAGAAATTTGATGATTCTTGGTCTCATGATCCATGACTGGCATGACGGGCTAAACTCTGGACCTACTTTTCTTGGCTCCATTTTCCCCCGAACTTATTGTGGCTCACAATGGGACCCTGTGGCATTGTCCCGTCATTCTTGGTGCCAACCTAGTATTACAACTTGATTCCCAACTAGTCTTGGAAAAAAGCTTGAATTTTTTGCATTTTTTTCCCAAACTGTCAGGTTGTCTTATCTCACGAGGAACCATGACTTGGCTTGATGCAAATCTTGCATCGCGTGAAAAAGCATCAGCTCGTTCCCCGCAAAAAGTGAGATGAGATCATCTTCTTCCGTCTTTGTTTGTGTTTTTTCCTTGTTTCCTTCCAGTCCTGTTGAAGTTGAAAATTCACCATGGGGGTCCCAAACAACCAGGGGTTCCCACCATCATCAAACATCTTCTCCCTTGGGGATGACGAGGATTCTCCGGTGTTGGGCATCGTGCACCCGAGCTGGCTCCGCCGTTGCAAGATCCGGGGAACTGGCAAGACTTGGACGCGGTGCCGAAGGCCGGGATCCGGAGATTTTTGGTGGCATGTCCTCCCCCCATCCCTGAAACTAACAGCAAAAAGCCCCTGAAAAGAGGCCGAAACCCCAAATGAAAGTAGTCTCCCAACCATTTGCTATGTTAGTTCAGGGAAAGTA
Organism: Breviolum minutum Mf 1.05b.01; assembly: GCA_000507305.1. Lineage (NCBI taxonomy): Eukaryota > Dinophyceae > Suessiales > Symbiodiniaceae > Breviolum > Breviolum minutum. The sequence goes on along the minus strand of DF242370.1, from coordinate 31,495 downwards.
AATTCCAGTGGCTCTTCAAAAATGGGGTGGCAATTTTTTGTCCATTTCGTAGCAGGTAAGTCGTAGACTTGTGCTATATATAAAATGCAAAAAAACATGGGGGAGGGCCACTTTTCAGATCCAAATCCCTGGAAGGAGATCTTTTTTGAGCCAGCTTGCTATGGCTTGCTATGGCTTGTAGGTGTTTCATGTGGGTCTGTGGAAATTGCTGGAGTTGGGTTTGATGACACGCAGTGAACTTTATATCACTTAGCTCATAATCTTTTGGATTCGGAAGGTTCCCGAGTCTCGACCCTACATCCACGTCTTGATGTTCCCATTCCATTGGTTTCTTTGCACACTTCTGTAGTTAGAAGGTTTCAACCCATTCTGCTCCCCCCTAACAAAACTTTGAACTTCAGAGCTTGGCATGGAGCATTCGTTTCTTTGGTTGGTTGGAGAGTGGGAGATTCGATTGGGAAATGATTCGTCTGTTTCACACCCTTATCGTTGTTGCCTCATCGCCACCAAGACCAACTGCAAGTTGCAAAAACAAGGCTGGAGCCAGCTTCGAAACCAAGAAGAAACTGCAAAACTTATTGTAGCGTGGAGTGCAAGAGACTGTTTTTTTTTCTTCGGATTTCTGGGTGGAAAATATGTTTTTTTTTGGGGTGTTTGTAGAAGTTCTGAGTTGGGTCATGTGGGTCACAGTCCCACCAAAAGGGCAGCAGAATTGGCATCTTTTTTGGTTTTTCCAGGCTTTTAATAGAAAGTAAACGGTCATCTGACAATTACCCTAATCTTTCAGATGATTTCAGCTCTTTTTTGGGGAAGGGTTTGAGTTCCCACCACTGAAGTCAGGAAACGGTTCTTGGGATCTTTGTGGGTACCGCACTTACACCTTGGCGTTGATATTTCTGGGACCTACCGACCTGCAAATGGAATTCAGTCAGCTGATGAGTCAAGAGGATATCACAGACTTCTTTAAAATCAGGTTCACATGTTTGCCTTTGAGAAGAAATTGCAACGCTCAAGCTGGGTGGTGGTTTTTGCACAGTCTTTCTTGTAAATTCATCCTTATTTGGGGGAAGATTCCCAGATTGAGTAGAATGGAGCCAAAATCTCAAACAAAGCTTACAAAATCTCAAGTGCAGTGGAGGACCTCAAGAAGTAGGGCATCCTTCTTGGCTTTCGAAAATCTACTGTTGATTTTTTCAGAAATCCTCCAACCCCTTCCGGAATGTATATAAAACGCCTGTGTTATTAAATAGTGTGATAGACCAATATCAACTGGTGATCCTCGGATTTCTTTCATCAAACCGGACAGGTCCCGTCACCCGCCACCGAGGTCACGAAAAGCTGCTGCGGCCGATGCCAGTCCTTCGGCCGGCGGCGTAGCGACCGACGCGCTGTCGGTCTCCTTGCGGCGCCATGCGCTGCGGGTGTCGTGATTGGAGAGGAGGAATTTGTTGGGGCTTTTGGGAGAGGAAGAGATGGCCTACCCTCCAGGGAACGAGGAAACATATCCCACCAAACGGGTTTCAGCCGGAACATCATGAACTTCAAAGGGCCGATATTTGATAGTTCCCAGGAGGCCTATCATTTTTAGTGAAGATTCCACTTTTCTTTCTTGAAGATCATCTAGTGGTTGAAACTATTTGTAGGAATCAAAAAAAACATTGATACTTCAGACTCAGAAATTTTCAAAGTTGTGAATTTTCCAAGGTTTTGAACAGACTTTGGGGGTTTCATTTTGTGAAAGGTTAGTTCCAAAAAGGATAGGACCGACTTTGAAGTTTGCTACAGAGCCCAGGCCCGTCTTGTTCTCCATTGAATTGACCGAAAACAGCAAACGTCCAGAAACTTAAAGGGAAGTTCTGGACCAAAAAATTCCGTAAAAATACACTCCGGTAAAGTAGCATGGCAACAGAAAATACCCATTTTCACTAGGGATTTCATTTCAAAAGGTCCTCCCCAAAAAATCCTGCAAGATGCTAGAAAGTATTTGGACAAAGAATATCCATCAGAATCTGAGTTAGTTCATTGAGGCATTTCTGGAAGAGACCTGCGGTACCGTGGCCAATGCCTTCGATATCATGGCAGGCTCGGTAAAAAGTGACGAAGCCTTGTTGTTGATGTATAACTCCACCATGGTTGAAGTAAGTTGAAGTATATAAAGTTAGGTTATGCCCCCTGGACTTGCATGGATTCCAGTCATAAGGATTTTCACTTTTTTTTGGGTTGAGAATAGATGGGGAGGGGAAAACGTGGCGTTTCTATGTTCACCTCCAAACCGTGGGGAACTGTGATGTGTTGATGCATCGTTTGAATTTAGACTGGTAGATATCCTATGATATCCTTGAACCACCAGAGATTGTGAAAAAGGTATGTGCGGTATGTGGTTCTCCCAAACAAAAGTCCGGAAGCTCCGATGTAGTAGTTTTCCAGCCTCTCAAACCTGACGACCCGCGGTTTTTTTTGGGACTTTTTTTTCGGGTGAGTGTAATTGAAGGCAAGAAAGGCTAGAAAGAAAAGAAGCATGAGACTGATAGTGAGTGATAATGATTTTCATAGTGGTAGTATATAGATACCTGTAATACTCAGTCAGAACATGTAGAGACATGAAACATGTCAATGTAAATGACGACCATAATATCCGCTACTTACAAGGTTGAGGCGGGTAGGATCCAAAAGTCGAGTGGCTAGTTGTGACCTCTGGAGGTGCCATGGATGTTTCGATGCTTCACATGAAAAAACCCAGGATCATCAATCAACTGCTTGGAAAAGAGCAACCCTAGACTTCCTGACACTACCATCCCCCAAAAAGGGAAAGCAATCCAAAAAAAAATCCAGCATTTTTCACAGATGACAGCTTGTTAGTTTCAAGGGATGATAGCCCCAAACCCGTCACCAACAGGGTCGCCCAGTGGTGTTCTAAGCCGACAGGTTTAGCTTTGAAGGCTTCGATGGGTGCCAGTGGTACCTGTGACGATCGTCTTCATTTCACCTTTCATGAAGAGGAGCGGTGGAGATTCGGTGGAGGTTTCAGTTGGTCCAAAATTTTGAAGAAGATAGGTTGAAAAGGACAGGGAAGATAGTAGTGCATATTTAGTTGGAAGGTCACCTCCAAGTACAAAAGTAGTAATATTGCACATTACGTATGATTTCCAGCTTACGCCGTATATTCATAAGGGTGAGATATTTCTTTTCAAAAAGTTAGCTTGTTGTATTCAGGGCGAAAAAAATCGTGGGAGTTTTGCACCATGTCCGCAGGTGGTCATAAGTCTGGTTGAGGTTTGGTGAACTATGATGAATTTTTTTCAGATACACCATCCCAAAACTAGTGTAGCACCTGAAACAAATCCAGAAGGAACAAGAAATGTATTCCAACCACCGGTTTTCAGGAGTTTTTTTCAAAGGTTCATGTTTTTGAGTCATTCAAGCTTTCGACCTTGCAGGTCTAGGAGTTACAATTGAGTGCAAAGATTGGGAAGAATTCCTGCACCCAACAAGGCTGAGAAAAATTCATGACCAAGGAAAAACATGGATCCAAGATGATGTAAATCCATGGATTTGGAATACTTGTTGAACCATATTCCGAATCCGATTTGGACGGATGCCTAATTTGATAGAAATGGATGGAGTCGATGCTCCGACATATCCAACAAGTTCACGTCTTGACGTATGAAAAGGTGGAGGCAAAGATAGGTGTGAGTGATGTGTCGGTAAAACCATCTGAAAATATTTTGCGACCCTGAGCGCTGGCAATACAACATTGCAACATCAACGCCACCCAAGCACTCCAAACTTTTGGCGTCAGTTCGAAAAGTTTGATTCTTCAACTTTCTCCACTCTTTTGATCCAACTTTTCCCTTCCTAGCTCTCTGCAGACATGGGGGGTAAGGGGTAACGGTTTCAACGAGTCTGGTACGTTTGGCCCTTGGTGAATTCAGCAAGCCACCGCGACTTGCCACCAGGATTTCCACTTATCCCTCACTGGCTTAGGCTACGGCTTGGGTGCAAAGGAGCGGTGGAGAAGACTCGACGAATGGGTGGGAAAAAAACCTGACAGGATCTGCAGATTTTTTTATTTGCTAGCTGCTAGCGATTATGGTTGGAGATAGGTGGAAAAAGACAGGGTTTTTTACGTGAAGTTAGGGAGGAACATGTGGAAGATTTTTTATTTGTAGACTCCAAGATGACACACTTCTTTCTTTTTGAAATGACAATGGATAAACGTCAACAGCTGCCAGCCTTACAAGTTAAAAGTCGTTGTCTCCTTGAAAATGATGAGCTGACAGGGTGTGGATCGGTCCAAAAATCCATCGTTTTTCCTATGAGATTCAAGACCCTTTCCCAAGTCTGCATCACTTTCCTCCTTGACTTGTAACCCTCATGAAAAAGCAGCAAGTTTTCTGAATCCCTTTTTTTTTGGTATAAAAAAACTGGGGGATTTTTTTCCGAAAAATCCCAGCATGGTTGGTTCGTAACATCGGCCACTTGGGAGTTTCCCAGGAGGCTTGGTGGTCAGCACTCTTCGTAGCGATGGATGTCGTACCTTGGAACAGGTGGAACATGGTGACTCCCTTAGGCCCTAGTTGCTTAGGGTATATAAGGGATTATACTACACAGATTGTATGGGGACTCCAAAAAACCATGAATAATCATTATAAGGATTCCTATTAAACAACCAGTACTTCATGGAAAGTAAGGCCGAGTTTTTTCATGGCTCGGATGTTGTAACTGGTAACTGGTAGCTTACCTTCCCTGAAACTAACAGTAAAAGAAACTGAAGTTAGATGGTATTTGAAAAGGAAAGGATCATCTGAACCAAGCATCAATATTTAGGGGTTCCAATTCGCTAGCTTTGTTTCAGGGAGGGTAGTTTTTACAACTTGGGTTCCAGCTTGTCACCATTGGGATGACATTACATCCCTTTAGAACAGCTGGGATCCCAACAAACACCTGTGTTTGTATTTGCCACTATTGCAGGGAAGGAGGACAACCCAAGTTGCAAGCCATCCCTCAGCATTTCTTTGCACATGTTGGAGGGCCCAGGTCTTTTCATGAGATCTACATTAATATAAGTTGATACTCTCTATGTATGTATATATATATATATCTACTGTATATATATATATATACCTATGTATATATACAGATATTATACAAGTGGAACAACAACCCTACTAAGTGAACTTACTCACGGTTGTTAGCACTTGTGGGAGCCGTACGATGAAATTCCAACAATGTATCAGGGATTCAGTCTTCGTTGTGGGGTGTTCGTAAGGATGGCGATGGCGCAGTGTCCTTACAGGCACCAAGTGTTGGAGATGATTGAAAGGAGGTGATGGTTACCCTCCCTGAAAATTAACATGAAGCCCAAAAGTGAAGGTTTGGAAGAAGAGTTTCCTTTTCAAAAATGAAGGAGGTGATGGTCAAGTTGATTGTTGAGAAGAAGAGCTGCTATGTTATTCTCACTAGGGTTGTTTCGATATGCGGGGTGGAAAAAGATTATATACCGAGAACCCAACTGACCCCCTTTTTTGGGTGTGCCTAATCTTCTTCCATTTTATGGGTCAAATCTTCCAAAATAGGCAGGGTCATTTTGTGTGACAAGAAAGCCAGGCCAAACCAGGATCCTGGAATCATGGAATCCCTTCGCCAACCCGGATGCAACATTTGCGTGGCATTTACCGCTCATGTCCCCCCGAAACGGAGAGGCTCAAACTCTTCGACTCGACCCTAAATTAGTTGTGACCCACCAGTTTTAAATGGTTGTTGAAATTGGATGATTCCAAATCACTAGATGAAAAATGGGTGTTTCACTCACCAAATTTCCATCCATTTAAAACTGGCTGTTGAAAGGGGTTCCAGGGAGGACTTAGAGTTCTTGAAATTATAGTGTTTAAACTTACCTTGTGTATCTGAAAGGGTGTTTGTTTACGTATAATTTGGGGTTACCTTTTTTTTGGCACATTCGTCTAAATAACAACTCTTCCATTTTCGGAGACAATTTTTTTTTCTAATTGAAACTCAGTATTACCAGTGACCCGAAAACAACTTGGGGCGCCAACCAACCCCCTTCTGGTAGGACATGTACGACGCCTTGGTCTTGGCCTTGCCAAATGACAAGGAAGCACCACAAGTGTTCTTCACCGAGCCTCACGAAAGGGAAACCTGGTCGCGGGAGAGGCGATGGGGTGAGGGAAGCTTGAGGACCTCTGTTGGTGAAGTGGCGGCGCTTCTTTGAGGAATTCTTGGAGTAAGAATTTCGACAAGGCATTTGTAGTCACTGGTAAAAGGAGATTGAACCGATGGGATATATATCCCATAGAGCAGAACTTAGTGAAATCTCATAAAACAAAACTCGGCTTGGAAAGAATTCTCATGAAGAAATCAACCCAGCAGATCCATTGATGGTTTGAAGTGAAAGGTTGAGCATTGTGACCCATTTTTGTTGGACTCCTTTTCGGTGAAGACGACACTTTTAAGTGCTACCATCATCCGAGGTGTTGGCCCCCTTAAATTAGTATGTCGTTTGAAAAGAGACGGTTTTGATTTGGAAAGGATAGTCTGCCAACCATCATTTTTCAGGGGGCTATGTTTGTTAGTCTTCGGGAAACTTCCCAGGAATAACAAGAAACAGTCTAAGAGTCTAAGAATGAATCCATCCCAAAACAGGTGTCGAAGGTGGGATTTTACAAGCACACCACGCAGTGCTAAGGGAATGCATTCCAGCAAATCAGGAATGCCGAGATGTCTATGGTACTCAGTGAAGATAACCCCTATACAAGTACGTAATTTCCGTCCCGTAAATAGGTGAAACAAACCAACTTATCAACTAGTTACTAACTTTTGTGCACGCCCTAGTGAACCTTCTTATGGCGATATCATTTGAGATTCAGCCATCCTTATTCCCTGCTGTCCTTTCGTGGCACCGGGGTCTCGCAAAATGCGATCAATCTTGGCTCGTCGAGTCGTTTGGTAGCCATGCCAATGGGGGGTCTCTTTTTTCACCTTGGGATATGTGCAGATAATATATATCCCCAATATACTTACTGGAAATAATAGATGAACAAAAAAACTTAGTTATAATTCAACAACTCGTTGCTCGCCAACCTCACTGGAATAATTGGCTGTTGAAGATGTGGCATGAAGTCTATGCTAGGGAGTACAAAATGTTGTACCTGAAAGCCTAAGCATCCACAAATTCAAGTGGTTGTTTCAAAATTGGATGCTTCCCAATCGCTAATGAAGAAACTGCTTCGGTTTCACATTGGAACATGGTTTTGTTTCAGACCCGACACATCTTCATATACTTCAATTTTAAATTGTGAAAGTATGTTTAATGTTAACCCCTGAAAGTATGTTGTCTCACCAAATCATCCATCAAAGGCATTGGTTTGTTTACTTCCCTGATCCCATGTATCGGCCTGACGGTTGTTGTTGTCGGTGCCAGGTGGGCCGTAAACGCCAGCGGCAGCGCCGGCGGCGCGGTGCCACGCAAGGATGAAACACAAAAAAACACCCAGCGCTCTCTTTTTTTTGGCTGCGAAGGGTTTTTCATTGAGCGAGGTTTATTGAGAATCCTTTTGTTTTTTTTTGAAAACTGAAACCTTGGGAGCATAGATAATCTATATAAATTATCGTTTGGAGTTGTCATGATTTGGCTTTAAATCAAGAGCACTCAAAGTCGAGAGTTTGTGAAGCTAGAGTCAAAGTCCACCTCAGGAAATTGGGGCCGCACCTTTCAGTTGTTTTATCCACCAGCCTTAACTGCCAACCAAGCATTGGGAGAGAAATCATCGACAGTTCTTGTTTTGATTTGGAAATCATCGACAGTTCTTGTTTGGATTGGTTGTTTCAGTTTTCCTTTTGTGCACTTAGTAGGTATTCAGTTCCTTGCTAGTGATGAAAACGGGAAACATTAGATGCCAAAATTTATGAAAGTACTGCTTGGAGATCTAAAGACCTAGAAATCTAAGGTGGTGGTTTCAAATATTTTTTTATTTTCACCAAAAAAACCTGGGGAAATGATCCAATTTAACAAGCATATTTTTCAAATGGGTTGAAACCACCAACTAGACATGTATTTTTTGTTACATCTCCATTTTTGGAGCCCCAAGATATCAACCCTATTAGACCGATGGCAAACTCTAGATTCCATGGCGCAGCCAATGCGCCCGTGGTTGAGTCAGTGGGAGGCATCCTTGGATTTGGAACGCGCATTGTCGCAATTCATGATTGAAGAGTATCCCGAGGAGGAGGAGGAGCCGTGGTTGTTGTTGTGGTTCTGGTTGCGGTTGTGCTCTTCGTCGTGGTCGTCGGTCGTCGTGGTCGTCGTCGTAGTCTTCTTCGTGTGGGCATCGCTTTTCTCTTTGCCCCCCACCTGCAGATTGCTGATGTCGCAATTAAAGTCATAGGGCGGCTACTAGTTCGGTCAATGCCCACTAATGTTCACTGCTGCTTTTCAATTCTCCACTGAAACTCGGGGTCCCGAAACCAACACCCTTTGCCATTGGGTCTACCTAAGACAATCAAACAATCTTAGGGTGATCTAGGGTGACATCCTCTCAAATTCTTTCTGTTCAGCCAAAAAAGTCCTATTCGCGTGGCCTCTCAGGGAAATCGATCAATTAAATTTCAATTTTTGCCCCAACTCCAAGTGTGCATCTTTCGTGGGGTCCCGCTCCTCCGAAGTGGTGGCCCTAATTTTTGGTTTAGGAATCTCAATTCTGGTTACCTGGTTTAGTAATTTTGCTCTAATTTGCCTCAAGGCCTTAGGATCATAGAAACCTACCAACCCTTGGTGCTTTGAAGACTTTTTTTGGGATTTTCCAGGTCGAAGTGTGCCCACAACATAAATCGAAAAAGACCGAACAGAAAATTTTGGAAGGATGCATTTTGGGAGGGTAAAAAAACATCTACCGAAAAACCCTCATGGAAACACTCGATATTTGATTGGTGGACAGGATGCGACCTATAAAAGCAGACGCGCCATGATTTTTTTTTGAAGGCTGGAAGGCTTGGCTCACTAGCATCACTAAGTGGCTACTAACTAATTAGAATCTCTCACCCTTGCACCCCCCCAAAAAAAAATTGATGGAGGAACAGATAAGCCCAGTATACACTATCCAGCCATGCTAACAAACTGGGTACATATTTGATCATCCAGGAGCTGGCGAATGCTCACGAAGAGCCTGAGCTTGTGCCTGGTTCGCCCGATGAGTCTGCTGCACTCAGAGCTGAAGGGGATGGGATGGTGGTTGCTCATAACCAAGGCGACCCGGGGACTAATGGAAAGTTTGCAAGGGTCCAAGAGGATGCAAAACATCATGAAATAGCTCTGGATGTTTCAACTCAACTAGTGATGGGTGGTTAAAGGGTGCTTTCTTTTTCCTAGGATTTTTGAAAGGGAACGGGCGCATCTTTACGTGTGTTTATTGCATGGGATAGGCTCATCAACTTCGTAGTGGCGCAGCAGAGGTGTTCTTCATTCAAAACTGAATGGTTGAAAAGGGTAGGTTAGTTGGGCTACCTTTTGTGGGAGCAAACAAGTATGGCACCCCTTCTCTTTCTGTGGTTTCAGAAGATTCGACTTTCTTATTTCGGTACCCTCCCTAACACTAACATAGCGGTCTGAAAATAGGCCGGGCCCCATAAAAGGAACGTAGTCTCCAATCACCATTTTTCAATGGCTATGTGAGTTGCATGGAGGGTACTTGGAGGATCATCCCAGTTAGTAAGTGGTTAGTAACCCTCATCTATAAGCCATGTGGCCCATTTGGAAGGGGAATAACCCTACTTAGAGGGACTTACTAACCCTGGTTATTAACCACTTACGAGTCGTGGGATGAACCTCCAAGTAGGGGTAGGTGTATTTTTTTTCAGTTGGCTGAAAACACGCACCACCGGGGATCTGAAACTCAGATGCCCATGAGATATTGTGAGAGGCTGAGAAGTGATCATCTTCAACTGGGTCAGGATTTTTAACACTTCAAACAAGTGGTTCCCGAAACAGAGTGTAGTGAAAATATGTAGACTACGGTATTTGAATCGAATCTAACTTGTAGGGTATGCTGTATACTATACCCTTCTCTTGGATTTGTTACTCCCAAAAAAGGTTTGTTAGTTCCCCCCGAATGGAGTGAGTTCTGTGAGGTCCGGGGTAGTATTATACAATATATAATTATAAATTATAAATCTATAAAATACAAACATAAGGAATTATGCAGCAATTATATAGACAGAGATTACAGAATCAGATAATCATCCAGACCAAACCAGTCTTCACTGGGGCAGTCTGAGCTATCATTTTTGTAGTCACAGCCCCATGGCAGCAGTTTTACCTGATGCAGCCCTGATTGTACGAGCACCAGGGGATGGCTTGTTGGTTGATGAAATTAAAACATGGGAAGTGAGAGGGAAGCCAACAAACAAGATTGGAAGGATTGCCATTGCTTGAGCTGGAAGTGGTTGCTTAGTAGGCACAGGCGCGAGAGCTGCATTAAAGTGCGGCTCAAAAGCAGCGCCAATCTTGATGTCGGCTTCGACTTGGTGACAACCACAGCGAAAGTCTCTTGTACGAATATATAGGTGTTGGGGTTTCTCGAACATTGTATATATTTTAAACCCACGCAAGAACACATCATGCACGCCTCAGGTTCACAAGGAACCAGCTGCCCCGGCACAGCTGTGCCAAGCCCTGGCCCTGCGGGCCCTTCTGCTAGCAGATCCACAAGAGCGCGCTGTGGCGCGAGCGGCCGTAGAGAGCTTCATGTCCTCCCGGTTGCCCCTGCTGGAAGCTAGCCTGGCCAACGCGGCATGGGGGATTGACGAGTACGGACGGAGTTCCCACTTTTTAGCACAAACATGTCACCATAAATGTTTATCGGTAGCCTTCCTTTGTCAGTATTTGCGCATTTAATTTGACTCTGAAAGATATATGCGCATGTATCTTTTTCTGCGTGTGGACCTGTGTGGTTGTATTTCTGTGGGCTTTCTTTCTTGTTTTTGGTTCGATGTCCCAAACAGAATTGGCTTTCTTGGCTTGCGCCTGCAAACATTCATCTTGCCAGTGTGTCAGGAGGGGGCCCTCCCGTTCAACCACAACCGGGTGCCAGCACACACTGTGGCCTGGCGCGGCTCAGACAACTTGCCAAATCCAACCCAGTCGACATCCAGGGCTGTATCGAGATCACAAGGGATGATCTTTGTCACCCCACAAATGTAGAGAAGCACATGATCAAGGAGTTGCAGCAGTTCCAGCAGCTTGACAAGTACAAGAGAGTGTTTGCATGGAAAATTGGAAATGGTTGCCGTTTCAAGGAACCAATTCCTTACAAGCACAACAAAGGTGCTGTCTCCTGGGTGAGACTTAAGGAGGTGAAGAAAACGAGAATCAATACCAGATGACAATTACATCATGATTTCAGACATCAGATGTCCAAATAACTAGCTCACAAGCAGCTAGCAGCATTGGGAAGATTGTTTGATCAAGACAAATTTGGGGAAGTATTTTTGAAGAGGCAGCTGCCTCAGACAAAGCAGAAACTTTTGCATGCTCTTTGTGTGACCATATGATTGTTTCTATGCAGGGTCACTTTCGTTTCCTTTGAGATGCGCTGTTTTGTTTTACCTGAACGATGTTCAATTGCTGTTTTAAAGAGCTTGGTTAGCTCTCAATTAGCGCTTTGATCTTATTGGATGATATTTTTACCAAGCTTCTCGAAAGCTGATGAATCCTTTTGGGTTGCTTGAGCCATGCAGCATCCAGGAAAAAAAGTTGAAAGTGTGCCCAGTGGCATGCTTTGTTGGATATCAGAGACATAATACAATTAGATTGTGGTAACTCAGCGCTTCTACGGTTTATAATTTCATAATATATTTATTTGTCCCTTGCAGTTTTCTTTGTTGATGCCAGGTGCAGAAGCAGCCACTCTCTCAGTGTGTTTGTTGCATTCCTACTGAACAAGGATTATTTTCTATGTATCGTGACAGTCTTCACACAGTGGCATTGTTCATGGCAGACTTGCACTTGATGTTTTGACCTTGCTATTTGCTTGTGGCCAGGGGCTCCAACAGGATCATTGATAATCAGAAAAGTGGGTGGCGTCAAAAAACAGTCAGTTTGGAGATTTCACATCCAAGCATTTTGAGTTTCAATTATCTCAGTTATCTCATACAACTCGGCCTTTCCCTGCCAGGTGATCCCTTGCTGATGAATAATAAACATTGTAATTTGCATAATATGTTTTTTTTAAATTTGTCTCAAAATATGTTCAAAATATTAATAATAATTTAGTTAGAATTTTAATCACGTCACAGTATCAAAGCTTTGGATCTGGAGTCAAATTTGTGCAGAAGTCAGAAAAATGACAAAAACTAAAATCAAAAGAATATAAAACATCAAGATACATTCCCACCGAGTCTATCCAAAACCTTCAAAATAATGAGGAAAATAACAGAAAAGTCTTTACATGTTTGGGGTATCATTGATTCTTTGCAGCATCACAAAAGTCTTAATCTGAAAATCAAGGGATACAGAAACTAGAAAAAAAGCTATGATTTTTGCGTTTTTTTTGTCAAATCCTACTAATCCATAAAATGTGGATTTCCGAATTCTGTTTTTTCCGGAACCCGTAAAAAAATTCTTTATTTTTTTGGCGGTTTGTATTTTTATAGACCAATGATGGAAAAATAGGGGGTAAAGAAAACATATGCAGGACTCCCCCCAAATTATCACCCGGAAAGAGTTTCGGGGTATATGGCACCACATCTACCGAAGCATAAGCCGAATTTAAGCGGCTTGGTGGCTGATTGGTAGTAACTAGTGTGTCAAGTTGAGAAAAAAAGGAAGTTTTTTTTGTTTTTTTTCCTACATTTTAGTCCCTTGAAGTTGTTTCTGAAGATTCTCCCCTTTCAGACGGATGCTTCCACCACAAACGATTGTTCTGATCAGGTTAGCACCACCTGCAGCACCTGCAGCACCACCGGAAGCACCAGCACCACCACCGGCAGCACCGGCACCACCACAAGCCGCACCGGCAGCACCTCCAGCAGCACCACCGGCAGAGTCGGAGCTGACGCTGCAACTGGCGCCCGAACGGAGCATGCAACTGGGATTTTTGCAAGTGGCGTGAAAATTTCGAGTTTAAGTTTCACTTGATGATGATAGATGAGTCGGATTGGATATGTTTCAGGTGATTTTTGGGTACCGCATGGATTTTTGTTTAGCTTGAGTGTTGTGTTTCGTATCATGAGGTACCCCGGTTTGTTTCCAGTACAGTAGTTATTTACCAGCGATCACTCTTTTAATAGCAATATCTCAGGATAGACACGGTGGTCTTCAAAAAAAGTTGCAGTGCCCAACGGACATGCGAGGAAGGATCTCGTGTTACCAGGGCAAGTCCCCTTAGATTTGGGCACTTTTGGATCATGTCCAAGCAAAACGAAAGTTCGAAAGTTCAAACATAGAGCCCCAAAAAGGAATGGACTTCCTTCATTCATATTGGAATCAAATGAAATTCAGCCATATATATATATATATATTTGTATATATCTAAAACCCGTTTTGTTGACCATAGCCCAACAAAATCCATCCAAAGAAACCGGACCTGTGTAGCATTTATTTGGGGGTTGTTTTTTTTCAAACAGATCCACGAAGCGTCCATTTAGGACAGATCCAGCGGGTTGGAGACAATTATGGGAGCAACTGGAAAGTCGAGGCCGGCCATGTGCCACCCGAGGGATTTGGGGGAGTCAAAAACAAAAAAATCTGCGGTTGGAAATGGAGAATCTCTGGTTGCTTTCAAGACTTTTGGCGAAGCAGTTGATATTTGATGGTTTTTATTTGGTAATGTTTTGTTTTTGTATTTTTTAAAGGTGGCGCAGAGTATTAAGCATAGTAGAATTGGTATAGAGAATTTGCTTTGTAGCCCAGTTGACGTAGTAACGTGATGTCAACGAGTTTGGGGTTTAACGAAGATAGTCTAGCATTCAAGACTCTGAAAAAAGTGGCCTTTAGATCACAGGTGACAACTTCAAGGGTGGAAAATATGAGATTTTCTTCACCTAGCTTCCAAATCTGATTGGAGTTCCTGTTTTTTGTGAAACCCCTAAAAAGACTGATGTCTAGTGGTCCTGGGGAAAAGGAGCCTGGCCGCCCATTTCTTTTTACAAGAAACATAGTGCTTTTAGAGTTTCAAAAAGCAAAACATACTGCCACAGAATCACCTGGGATGTATAAACCCTGTAAATCATGGGATAAACTACCTATCAAGTGGTTAGCCGGATTTCAGCCATCAACAGTATTACTACGATATTTTACAGGACATATGCTCCTTTCGATGTACCTGGACGGACTTTAAGAGTACTCCATACTCAGTTTACGTGGATAGGTCGGAGTTGTAGGAAAGAAATAAGTCACACCCCTTGGCGGAATCTGTACCATGTTGACATATCAGCAGTATTAGCTTTCTTTTTATCTTGTGTCTCTTTTTCAGGTGACTTTCTGCGCACTCTACCATGGTTTATCCCCATTACACTCATCATTTGGTAGGAATATGTTTGTGATTTTTTCCAACCACCAAATAAGCAAATCAAAGTTATTGGAATCTATGATCCATACGGGCCATGTCACCTTTGAGAACCGAAGCTGACATCTCTTTGCATCCATGGCTAGCCCACTGAAGGGTTCAAGATGTCGTTCAACGAAGCAATACGTCATAACAACGCAACACACATGAAACTATGAACATGAACAATATCTATCAACACAGCCAAGCTAAGCAAAGTTCAGTCAAGATAAGTTGAAGTTGTTTGACAATCCCATCTTCATCCCTTCATGATTCCATACTTTCTTTTTTCTGAAATCAGGAGCTTCGATTTTCAAAGCTGTCGGATCTTCATGTTTTTACGAGGTGGACTTGTTCGAAAAACCTTTCAAAGACTTGGTCAAGTCCACTTGGAAACTTTGTCGTATAGGCGGTCAAATCCATCATGGTATGGTGGGTTGAGATTCAGTGGAAACAATGTGAATCTGACCTCTGTGAAAGACGTTTTTTGTATCAAAAATGAGGAATTGTCAAGAGGTCTCCAGAGGTTTCAGGGGAGTGTCGGCATGCGTGGAGGTGGAGGTGGTAGTGATGGGAATCGCCGGAAAAATGTGGACTGCAAGAAATTGATGATTAGGATGAAGGAAGCAAAGTCAGCAGAAGAGTTTGTGAATGTCTTGGATCGAACTTTGGATGGGCCAATTTTCGATCATTTCCTTGCTTCGGCCTCATATCACAGACTGGCATTCTGGAAAAGGAATGGAAAGCTGCTCGCAGGAGACAAGACGAAGCTTTTGCTAGACCGGCTCAATCACAGAGTGAAAGGGATGGTTGCCAAAGATGAATTAGACGCGCAAGCATGCGCCAATGTACTTTGGAGCATTGCACATCTATCAGACGCACTAACTAATGCACTGGATGTTGTACCTGCAATGGCAGCCCAGATCCCTCTGAAAGCAAAGGACTTGAAGCCGCAAGAGCTCTCCAACATTTTGTGGGCATCAGCCAACTTGAAGGACGATGCACCGGTTGTACTGAGCATTGTGCCTGCAATGGCAGCCCAGATCAAAGGAAAGGCGAAGGACATGGTTCCGCAAGCACTCTGTAACATTTTGTGGGCATCGGCCAACTTGAAGGGTGATGCACCGGTCGTACTGAGCATTGTGCCTGCAATGGCAGCCCGGATCAAAGGAAAGGCGAAGGACTTGGATTCGCAAGCGCTCTCCAACATTTTGTGGGGCATCGGCCAATTTGAAGGATGATGCACCCGATTTACTGAGCATTGTGCCTGCCACTGCAGCCCAGATCCCTCTGAAAGCAAAGGACATGAACCCGCAAGAGCTCTCCAACATTTTGTGGGCATCGGCCAATTTGAAGGATGATGCACCTGACGTACTGAGCATTGTGCCTGCGATGGCCGCCCAGATCCCTTTGAAAGCAAAGGACATGGTTCCGCAAGCACTCTGTAACATTTTGTGGGCATCGGCCAACTTGAAGGATGATGCACCGGTCGTACTGAGCATTGTGCCTGCAATGGCAGCCCAGATCAAAGGAAAGGCGAAGGATATGAACCTTCAAGACTTCTCCCAAGCTATCATTGGGCTGCTTTCCTTGCAGGAACTTGTACCTGAGGCTCGATCTTTTTTGGACGACGCAGGTGGAAGGGAGGATGAGTTTGTAAGGCAGGCCATCATGAGAACTCCCAAGTTGATTCCCAAAGAGCGCAACAGAGATGTGGTGGTCCTTACGTTGCCCGTTATCCTGTGGGCCTGTGTACGTTTGGAGCTGCATTCGGTACCAGAAGTGCCTCAGTTGTTGGGCTCCATGGCTGAATGGTTAGGATCCAGGAAACAAGTTTCAAGGCTCAACCTTGGGGCCTGTGTGTGCTGCATGAATCTTACAAAGTCTTAGATCCATCGGAACAGTTTTCGAACTTTACAGACAAATTGACGGCAGAGATTTCGAGGAGACGACTGAGTGCATCAGATGTGGAGCGTAGTTTTGAAGGACCTTTGCAATGGCGTCGAGACAGGAGATGAAAGGTAATGGTGAACTTGGTGAGTGATGAACTTGTCAATTCACAGGTCTGGTTTTGGACATTCGATATGCCGGCAAAAAGAAGGAATTTATATAAGGACAGTTGATGTCATGTGTCATGTAAGGAGTTGTCCATGAATCTGCAGAGGGGGCGTATGATTCCTGGATTAGCATTCACTATAATCGCCCCCAAGTACACTCCACCATATGTTTCGTTGAGGTTTTGATAGCCTATCCTAGGGACAAGGGACCCCTTTGCAGACACTAAGCAGTTTTGATACACTAAACCACCAGCTGACCGGTGGCTGATGCCCCTTCAAAAAGAGTGATAGAAGAATTGGACATCGTTTTTTTTTTTTTTTCGGAAACTTTTGCGGGATGATCAAAGCTGGTGTTTGTTTTTGAAGGGAGAGATTTTCAGAGCGTTCGTGGGTATCTATATTCTTCAAGATTTCTTCAAGCAAAATAGAAAGAAAACCAAGTTAAAGAGATACCGCAATAGGTTTCCGTTTGTCCATCTCGGCAAAAAGACTTATTTGAGCTTTGTGTTTTATGATGGAGTAGCTTCCCGTAGCCTCCAAGACATAGTCTCGTAGCCAAGTCATTTGCCATTGCTAATTATTTCAGGATGTGTTTCAGTTTCATGACATGGACCAAAAACATCCATTCCTGCCGAAGTCTACAAAAGAATTGCCCTTTGAAAGGTGGTGTAGTTTTTCCTGGACAAATCTCCAGAGAGTGAGTGACACACAGTTTCAGCTTCAACGGGAGCTTAAAACCAGTGACTGGAACAAGTTTCCGAAATCTGGAGTTTTGTTTTAGGAACTTCCTCTCCATCAAGAACCTTGAGATGGAAAGGCTTAAAAAAAGGGAAAGGCTTTGATGGAGTGAATACTTCTTTTTTGTAGAGAGATTTCTTGATTTTGGGTTGAGTATTGGGTTATCTCTCTTCAAATCAGTGGGAATCCAACAATCAGAAAAAAATCTTGATGGGTCTAGAATCCTTTAAGTCAACATGATTCCGGTCAATTTCGGGAAGCGTTTTTTAGTTTATTAAATTTAAAACCGGGTGAACCCAATTGTGTAGGGAATCCACAAAAAACCCTCCATTGGGTTACTGTAACTCACCTCTGTACTTCCAACAGAGTGCCGGGGGGCTCCTTGGCCAGGTTGGAGCATCGTCTTAGGACCCCGTGGGGATCGCTACTGGATGCCGTCCTTCGGTCTGCAGATCTGAGGAGGGCGCCTTTTTTTTTGGTGGTACACTCCGGTAAAAGCTAACATAGCTGACTGGAAAATGGACCCGGATTGAAGATGTATTTCCTATGCTAGTTTACTGGAGGGTGTAGCTGACGGATTTCAATCAAACTATAAGACTCACCTTCAAATGAGAGTCAGCCTGAATGGGCATTTGTTGGGGGGAGAAGAAACCTGATTCTTTGCAAAAGAGCCTCATTCAGCCTCATTCTGAATGAATGATTAGTCAGTCAGGTGATTAAAATACCCCAAATGGCGGTTTAAACAGGTTCAATCGTTTCAAGAAATTTCTATTGTATGTTTGAGGGATGATACCGCACTGTACCTCGTGTAGGAGGGATTATCAAGCACCCTTAAGCAACAACAGCCAGGATTTCATAGGACCCCTGGATTTTCCTTGCACCAACCAACAGCCTCCAACATCAGTGTGTTTTGTAGACCCGAGGCCTGGGGTGGAAAGACGAGCGCCATGGCAGTGTCGCAAGCACTACTTTGATTCCAAGAAACAGGTGGGTCTTTCTTGGTATTTTTGGAGGGTGAATTTGAGAGACCAAAACATGATTTCTTTAGGGCGATGGAACATAAACTTGCTTGTATTTTCATGCCGTTTTTTTTGTGGTGGAGATGATAATCCGATTTGACATTTAGCAGAAAACGTTTTTCAACGGGGTAGCTTCAAAACCACTAGGTAGACAAAGCTACCCCCCTGAAAACCAACATATCTCCGAAAACTGGTTGAAAGATGAAAATTTCCCTTTAAAATGGTCACCATTTTTGGGGGACATGTTAATTTTTGGTGTGTGTGTGTGTGTAAGTCACACGTTGCCCATGTCAGCAGTTATCGAATTCAACCTCTCATGTTTTTGTCTCCTCTGGAAACCAAAAAATCCGTTACATCACCCGAAAAGTGGTGCACGTCTGTGACTTCTGTGGAGTCCAAGGTCCAATTAGAAATGATGATATAGTTCCTTGGAATGGTTAATTCAACAGCTTTGTAGTAAACACAACTGTCTTTGGGAAGAAATTGATGTATATACGTATATATATATATATATATGGTGTTTCCAAAA
>DF242369.1:44169-51594 GCA_000507305.1 Breviolum minutum Mf 1.05b.01 | reverse complement strand
GTTGTTGTTGTTGTTGTTGTTGTTGTGGTTGTCGTTGTCGTTGTCGTTGTCGTTGTCGTTGTCGTTGTCGTTGTCGTTGTCGTTGTCGTTGTCGTTGTCGTTGTCGTTGTTGTTGTTGTTGTTGTTGTTGATGGTGGTGACGTTTATGGTCTTGGTGGTGGTGCTGGTGATGTTTGTGGTTTTGGTGGTGGTGGTGGTGGTGGTGGGGGTATTGGTTTTGTGTTGTTGGTGGTTGTGAAATGGACAATCACGTTCCGCGAAACAGAATTTTACAGGCAGAGTCCTATCATATGCTACTGGCTGTGTTGCTGAAAATTTTCATGTTGCCCTGATGTCATTTTTTGACTGAAATCGCCATTGGTCCAGCTTGTGCAATGGGATTCTTCGCACTTTGTTCTTTTGCCAGGGTATTCATGACATTCTTGCAATTAAAATTTTTTGACTCTGCTTGTGTATGCCATGTGGCAGCTCATTTGGGCCACTAATTTCAATTTCCGTTTGCCAACACTCCCTCACTTCCTGTACCTTTTTTCTTGATGAAGTGGTGAAGTCACTGGTCCGCCTTGTAACTTGTATATGGTCAACCCTATTTGCAAAAACCCTTGAGAAACTTGATGTTCTTTTCTGAAAATTTCAGGATTTTTGCAACCAAAATCTTGCACTTTCAGTGACTTAGAGTTAGACAATATCAATTGTTCAAATTCGACTCGAAGCCCCTGGCGTGTGTCACCTTAGAGACAAATGTATGGTGCAACGAATGCCTCAAGGTATTACAGTGGTCAACAGTCAACGCATACACATCAAGAGCTGGCCACCAGTTTCGAACCTGGCTAAAAACAAACGCCTGTATGCCATGAGGCGAACACACAAAGAGCGAAAACAAAAAGATGTGTAGATAAACAATGTTATCAGATGTCAGTGCCAGCCAGATCCAGTAAACGTGTGGGACATTGCCATGGATTCAGATTCATTTTGTGCCACCCCCATCGAGCCTCGAGGAACCCCAGACTTATGTTTGCTGTCCCA
Organism: Breviolum minutum Mf 1.05b.01; assembly: GCA_000507305.1. Classification (NCBI taxonomy): domain Eukaryota; class Dinophyceae; order Suessiales; family Symbiodiniaceae; genus Breviolum; species Breviolum minutum. The sequence continues at coordinate 50,568 of DF242369.1, read as the reverse complement.
CATGTGTCGCAGACGATCCGTACATCGCAGACAAGTAGGATTCCAAGGTAGAACACGTCGGACCCAGGGTGGTGTAATACAAGACGACCCTGGCGCTTTGTGTTCCAATGGTTAAAATTTTGGGCCAGTGCAGAGACGAGAATTGGACATTGAAGAAGCATGCGTACTGTGGTTTGAACCATGTTGACACCATCATTGGAAATCGGCAAACTATTTCGGGTTGCCTCCAGATCGTTGATGGACCAAGTAGGTCATAAAATGGCAGCCGCACGGGTCGTAGTAGAAAACGCGGTCGCCCTAGATATACGTGGGACAGCATTCTGATGAATTTGTGCACGTGGAAGGTAAGGTGCAGCTTTCATTCCTACAGGCATGAAAATTGCAACATTGGCAGGGTGGCAGAGCGTTGTGGAAAGCAAATGTTCTATTCCTTGTGCTTTCGAACTGCCCCGCGTCGTTTCGGGAGGACGAGGAAAAACTTGAACGGCGGTTGCACTTGGAGGATGCGAAAATTTGTACTCAGAAACGTGGTCCAACCATTAGTTGTGGGAGGCAAGGAGCGGTGTACCTTGCGTCGACATGCGCAATGAACAGGCCGATGGGAGGCGCTACGAATGTGGAGATCTAGTGATCCCTACAACTAGTTTGTACGGATGGGTTTTGCAAGGATAATTTCCAGAGTTGTTTCTCATTTTGTAAATGTGACCCCTAATTTTGTGGGCCGTCAATTGGCCGCGTGCCCTTTTGACAACCACCATTTTGAGGAGGCGAACTTGCTCGACCAAAGCGAGCCAGCCACCTTGAGGTGCAGGCATGTGATGCCCAAGCGAACAAACGGAAACATCTTTCACTACTCCGTTGCAACTGCAATCCAACCGCCTCAATGTTTCCAATGGTGATGAGATCGGGAAGGAAATCGGAAAAATCGTTCTTCCTTGTTTTGGTGACGCAAAATAACATATTTTCAGGTTGAAATGGGCGACGTGGCCAGGGCGATTGCTATCTGCAGTGCAGTGTTTGCACCTTTGACGTGTCTTCACGCATGTATGCATTTCGGAGTGCGATCAGCAAACGCACAAAGCACACTGCGGAAGGATGCTAGCAGCATGGAATGCAAGCAAAACGTCAAGTGAGTCAAGTCACCCTGACGCCGGTAGGCAAACCCAATTTAAGGGTGGAGGCGGAAAATAACAGCTTCCAGTTTACAGTATCTCTCTCAGAAGACGTGCTAGGAGCGTGAACATCCCAGCGCACACACAACACAATTATGAATTACGATTCGAGGATGGCTACAAATCTTGTCCAGCCACCTATCGCACATGAGAACCGACATTCCAATTGTTTGCATGAAAACTTGTTCCATGATCAGAAAACAGGAACGTGCACCCGAATTTCATATGATTAGTGAATTGGATTTATCTGCGGTAAATGTTCCCTTCCACATCCAATGTATCAATTTTCTCCTGGGAAACTAGACTCTCAACGTTCTGTTGGGTGTTGGTGTTGGTGTTTCCTGTTGCTGCTGCCGCTGCTGCTGGTGCTTCGGAACTGCCACTAAGGAGGGGGCAGCAAAACGAAAATGTGCTGAACAATGGAGCGAGGAAACCGCATGTTTCATCACCCGCTTGCCGAAACCCACGACACACAAGGTGGAACGGGAGTTTCTGCGCCGCGTGGTTTTTTCGCTTAGGGTTGGAAGCCAAACACTGTTGTGAGAATATGTCTCCTCCCCAGTCAGACGTGCAACCACGGCGAACGTCGCTATGCAGGAACAACGTAACCTTCGGTGAGGCCCGACGAGAAAAAAATTACATACCTCCAGCTCATCCACAGCCGACGATGTGGATTCGTCAGGTTGGCATTGAATGTGGAAGCAGATGGAGCGAAGAAACAACAAGTAGGGCGCAGGGGGAGCAACGAGGCATCCAACTTCATCCGCATGCTTGCAGAAACCAGAGCCAGATCCAGCCCTCCATCACTCCAAACAGCAACACTTCGGATCTTGCGTTTCGCTGGTCGGCCCTCCTTACCCATGCCGCAGCCACCTCCTCTTTGCCAACTCTTTGTTCGAAGACCTACCTTCGCACCACAACCCGGCCACTCCATTTTAAAAACTTTGTCCTTTGCTGCGCGAAAAATGTAGTTTGGTTGCGCATTGGTGGGTTCAACGTTTGCTCTCCTGGCATCATTTAGGTGCTCGATGCGTAGGCCGCCCACGACAGACTCAAAAAATTATGCGTATTGGAGGTACGCGAATCTTAGATTTCGGTGAGAGTTGCTCTGGATGCCGCCGTGGGGAACTCACATCTGGTTCGTTGGTCGATTTTTGCCGCATGTAAATAGCAGCTGTGTACACATTGTCGTTTTTTCGTTGGCGCCCTTTGCCCTTGCTTGCCTGCCTGGCGGACGGATTGCCTCCCTGAATGGGGTCAATATTGCACATTTTTTTCAACATTGTGGTACATACGGGTGAATTGATTTCAGTTTGCGCCTGGTGCATTTGATGTATTTATTTTCGACTTGCGCCAATATCGGAGCTAATGACCGTAGGGTGATGAATTTCTTTCCCCGTGGTGGTCTGTTGCTTTTCTTCGCTTCATTTCCATAAGAGTCGGTTTGTTTCATACCTGTTGGAAGAAGGCACCCGATTTTTTCCGGATGCGATGACAGCAAGTACGTCGGCTTCCAGAGGCATGTCGCCTATTTTTTTTGCCATCAAACTTGGTGCGTCCAAGACTGTGTTTGACAGGTTGCCGTATTTTGCACGAACCAATGGTCAATGGTCAAAGCGTGCACGTCACAAGGCGAGCCAATTTTGGGCACAGGCGGTCAAAAGAAAACTGCTTTTGTACATTTGGTTTTATCGCACACCCGGCCGAATATGTAGAAATCTGGAAAGAGCGCAGTCCAGTGATGGTGGCATTTCGCTTTTTCCAGCCATGGCCCCAAACCTTTGTGTTGACAAAAACCTTGGATTTGATAGTCCCAGGTGTGTGGCCTCTTTCCCAAAGATCGGTATCGGACAGATGGATTCCAAACACGAATTCTTCGCACCCAGCGATGTTCAGGTAAGTTTGCAATGTGAGATGCTAATTCCACTGCTGCTGCACACACAGTTTGACCAAGGTTTCAGTCCAGCTGTTTGTGTGAAGGTTCGGGCCCGATCGTTCCAATGATGGAAAATTTCATGGCATTCGAGGGACCAATCGGTGTCTGATGGAGGTGTTGCAATTGACCGACAAAGTTTCGGAAAAAAGATGTCAAGTGCATAAAAATGTTTCTTGTACAGGGTACGTGGCCACTTCCCAAACAGACCACTCCTGACATGCAAGCATTGAAATTTCAGCCTCGCATATATGGAAGTTGTTTGGTCCTGCAATATCCAATGGTTTGCATGCATAGTGTTCTACTTTTGCTCCATGTGGTAAACGAGACCAATGTGTGGCATCATACAACCACAAACCGTCAAAATGCATCCTAGCCATTCTTGGCCTTGATTCCGCTCCAAAACGTTGAAGTTCAGACCGCCCTTTGTCACAAGCGTATTTGGTGGCTGCGCCTCGTTTGTCAGTATGACCCTTTTGTCGACATTCAGTCATAAACCCACGTCACCCACCGCTTTCACGAATTTATCCAAGATTTGTGCCACTTCAGGGCCAGAATTTGGAAATAGTAAAATGTAGTTGCGCCCAACAGACAGCGGTTGCGTCAACCTTGCTCGGCAATGCACCTGTTAATGCGTTTGAGGAGTCGAAACTTACAACCCACACTGTGATTCCAGCTGCGGCAGCTTTGTCCAGTAGAAGGTTCGGTGTCAACAAATGTTCTTCCACCCTTCTGCCCATGTTGTTCTTCCGGTTGTTTCGCCTCCAAAAGCTCCTTCATACGGCCAAGGAACAGATACCCAAATACCTTGTAAAAACGCTTTCTGCCTGCAATAGGTCTGGAGTTGGTTGCTTGAATGGCACGCATTTTTTTTGGCAACATTCTGAAGGCAGTGATCGTCCAGGTGTCAGGAATGCGCCCGGACTCGAAGACAATATTGAAAGCCGCAAGTGTCTGAGCCAAAGATTCTTCCGGAGCCGCCTTCAATAACCCTGCCGTCAAGCCAGTTTCCTCTGGTGATTTTTTCAGGTTCAGACGTTTGAATGTAACTCTTCGAGTGTCCATGGCTGTACGGAACAGTGGGTACATTGCGTACAATGGCTAAGGGCCAAACAAACAATCCTTCCAACATGGATGCACACTCAGCCTTTTGTGAGTTTGACTTTTTCCGTCGATGACGCAACTGTTTCAAATGCATGAAACGACGAAATGGCATTCCTGGTCGTTCGATTTTTCCATGTTGAATGCCAGCTTGGGCCAACACCACCTCCAAAGCGTGAAAAGTTGATAGCGTGACGATCTGATCCGTGAACGGATGTTGTCTTGAAAAGCACCGGGCCATTACCATTGAATGTCGGGCATGTCTTTGGAGGGGGAACCACTTGAAACACACAATGTACACAACAATGATCCAACCCAGTTGGAATGGAGAAGTCGCATCAAGAATCCATGATAATCAATTTCGGATTTGTAAAGATAAAATTAATGTGTGCTAGACATGAATCAAATGCTTGCAACATGTCCAATTGTCCTCGCCCAAAAGTTTGCGATCCAGCTTGTTTTGGACTAAAAACCCATTTTCCAAGATCCATTGGATCAACAACTGTCGTCGAGCATTGCGTCTACCAATTCCTGAGCCTCCAAAAGTATTCACATCGTCTCCTGCCTGAGCTTTTCCAATGCTCGCATCAAAGCCACCTCCTACGATTGGAATAGCTCCGGATTGGTAGGAATTCGTGAGGAGCAAACTCAAAAATTGAAATATAGACCTTCAACATCAGCGTCCGTGGCCCACGAAGCAGGAAAGTAACATGCAAAAATCCGAAATGACAGGTGTAGGGCGCAAAACCTTTCTGAGTATGCACGCAATGTAAAATGCAACATGTCACGGGATACTGCTTTGGTAATACCAATGACAACACCAGCATGACCGTTTTGTAAAATCTTCGCGCTCTTACCGCCATGTTGGAGAAAAATACCGAAATCCGCGTCATCAACTTCAACCATGGAATCTTCAAACCGACTTTGGGTTTGGATGCTTTGCGAATTTTGAACAACGACATGCAATTGAATTACCTCATTTAAATGGTTTCCACTTTTATTCGTTCTGGTGTTTACAAACGTCAATTTGCACGAACCAGAACACGGGATGAACCACATTGGTTATGAGGCTTTGTGATGATGCTGGTTTTGCGGGCCTGATCACGATGCAACAGGTTCGGACGAGTGAAAATCAGAAAAATTATGCCAGCATAGACCGTAAAGAACATGGAAAGGTATGAGCCATTTCCTCAGTGTTTCACACGGATTCAGAGTATACACATTGAATAGGCACGCGAAGGCAATATTAAATTGGACACACTGAGGTAAATAAAATACTGAAAACTGGGGTGAAACCTTTGCCCGACAGCATCCTCCCAAAACGAATCGACAAAATCAGCCGACGTGCACCCCTTTCCTATAGCAATCAAGAGGGTCCAAAAAACGGTGCAAGGTTTTCAGCCGCACTGCCTGCTAGACTCCTGCTAGTGCTAGTGCTCCAAACGTAATTCCCACACTATGCTGCGTAGATCTCGGCGCACCTCCCACGCCTTCCAAGAAAAATGCGTAGCATCCAAGCAGCAGCAGGCGCTGCACACGTGCTCCAAAAGCATGGCCGACACTTCTTTAACTCGGTAAAAGTGGCATGAGGGAGCCAGCGGACGCAGACACCGAAGAAAACGCACCCAAACAGCAAGCAACCACCCCCGTCCACACTGCTATGTCCAACGAACCCGAAGCCGTGATCGCTCCAGCCAGGCACGCCTTGGTTCAATCCCAAGCTGGCCTCTTCGCAAGCCGAGCCTTTACCACAATACCTTATTCCACTAGAGTTCGAATACCCATCCCAATTTTTCAGGATTGTCCTTCTCCGTCGTTTTCGTTTGCACCCCCCCACTCTCTGCGGATCTTGTCGTTGACACCCTTGGCGACCACCGTGCAGCATGTGCTCAGGCATGACCCTTATACGAGCGAAAGGATGCCCCCTCGAAAGGGCAGCAGCACGGATTTGCAAAGAAGGGGCAGCGCGAGTCACCACCAATACCCAGCTCCCGGATCTCAACATGCACAACTTGTCCAGGCTCGACGATTGTCGCATTTAGGTCGAAGCCAACGGGTTACCCATGTAGGAAAGCCGGTTAGCACGCACCAGGTCAAGTGAGTCAAGGTCGCGGCGGGCTATGCCGGCCACGTTGCAGGACGCACGCAGGAACGAGGAAAGGGCCTACCCAGAACTTCTACACAACCGGCGAG
>DF242369.1:26669-39169 GCA_000507305.1 Breviolum minutum Mf 1.05b.01 | reverse complement strand
CAGGTGTTTTGTTGTGTTTACTCCTACTGAACTCCTACTGAATCTTTCCTTTTTGGAGTGTATGCTATGGCACTTTGGCGGTTTGCACAGGCTTTCGTCCAAATTTCTGAGCTTAGGCAACTTTATCGACTGCTTGCGGGTGCACGATGCTGAAGATCCAGCCAGATGGGAAGAAGCTTGTGGCAACCTGGCCTTAAGAGTTTCTGATACTGTGATGTGATCTATGGAAAGATCTTGCTGATTCAAGAAACGAGGGCGAACAGGCATACAGAAGTTATAGAAGAGTGCTTGCAGCCCATTAGGACATCACTTCTCCCGTTGCCCATACTCTCCAACTTCGAGGAATCAATCAGAGCCCCACTTCCCCGGCCCACTCCGGAGGTACAGATGGGGCGGTTGCAACATTGCTAGCTTTGCGGGAGAAAGGCACGCAGCTCTTTGCATCCAACCAAAGATGCACCTTTTTCCATACTGAAGTCAAAGTTTCGGGGTGTTTGGGAAGCATTCCATTGACTTCGCATGATGGTTCAGTTGTCTTGGCCAGGCGAGATAGGCCAGGTGAGTTTGGGTACCTTGGCAGCACACAAAGCCACTGTAGGAACAACTGCACCCTGCTCTGGTTTGCAACTGCCTTGATATTGGAGTGCATGCAATTATTCAAGTTTCAGCTTGGTCAGAGAGTGGCAGTATTACAAAGCACCTTCTCAACAAATCCTTGTTCACTATATTTTTTCTGGAAATATTGTGTTGCTTGTGATCTTGTTGATTGAATGAACCGAGTTGAAATACGCGTGACGGATGCAGTGTTTTGAGCTGCAGTGCTTAAGGCTTCAACAGTGTGCCATATTTGATGCTGCTTGACTCAACTATTGGTGGTGACGATGCGCGATTTTCTTGAATTGTTGATGGATTTTCGTTTTTCTCGGCAGTGAAAGTTGGTTTTTATGCAGCTTGCAGGAAGACAATTCAGAAGTATCCCACTGGCACCTTCGATCCTTGGCATGGAGATGTCCTGGGTTTGCCTGTCGCATTTGCCCTGGGAAAAGACGGTAGGTTGAGTTAATCATGGAATGCTAGTTGGTGTTTGGGTATGATGAGGATGCTGAGTTGGTGGAGATGTGTACCAGAACGAGAGAGTTTGTACAAGTTGGACTGTTTTTTTTGATTTTTGGTCCACGTGTTATCGAGGATAATATAATGATGGCGCGCACGTGGAACCTCTTGGATCAATCTTCTTACCCACTCTTGCTGGAGTGCCAGAAGCGAGGAGTCTTGCAACAGGGTGGACTGGGCAAGGCAATGAGGGAAAAATCTGAAGCTATGTCACCCATTCGCATCTCCACATAGTTGTCCCCTTTGAAGCAGGAATCAAGATTCACTTGGCGGCTGTATTTTGCGCTGGCCTGCTGTGGGGTCAGAACTTTTTCATGTACAGAAGTGCCTTGGCATGCAGGCATGTTTGATTTTTTCAAGTTAGGACCAGCTGACAGAAACATCTTTGAAGGGTTCTTCACTGTAGCATGGTTCAACGTTCACTAGGACTGAATCATGGACTGGGAAAGACATTCACCTTCTGACGCGACAAACATTCATGGCACATGCTTCGCCGATTGTGCCGTTTTGTCGAAGCCACCTTTGCTTCAAGTTACTTTGGTCCTGGCACTTTGATTCTGAGGTGAAATTCCGCCTGAACTTACTGAAAAGGTAGGGGTTGGGAAGGAGGGGAGACATGAGCAGTTGGGATGTCAGCCGTGTTCGATAAGACGCTGGCTTTTGGATTTGTCCCTACGGCCCGATCTCGAACAGCAGTCTCAACTTCCTTCACCTTTTCAGAGATGCTGAGTACCATCAGATTGCACAAACCAGGAGCCCAACCCCTGTGATCGTGAAGTCTTTTGTCAATGCATTTGACACCAAATAAGTTCTTTGCAGTTGAGTCGAGATCAAACAATGCGCGCCATTTCGGCAGCAGGTTTGAAATCCAAGAACGCAAAAGCAAGTTTTCTCTGCAGCTGCTTGACCTGCCACCAGGTGCAGCGTTGGAAGGAACTTAGTGCATCCTTTGGCTTCAGCTTGCCGCAGGCCAGGCTTCAGACGGTCTTATACGGGCAGGTTCTTGAAAACAGCGACCTCAGCACATACACGGGCCATTACGGGCACCAGGGTAACACGTTTCCATTGGTTCTTGGCGAATACCGAATACCTAGAAATTAATTCTCAGGTGGCCTTGGCCTTTGCCTTCCTACCAAGCTGTGTGGAGAGGTGGGCAATGGAGTGAGTTGGGATTTTTGTAGGCGAGTGTTGGGTGCATTTGAAATGACAAACCGAGAGTTCTCTTTAAAAATGTCCTTGATTCAGCGGGGACTTTGGCTGTCACGTGCGGTTATGACCAGGATTGCTGTTGGTTGCGCTTCGCCAGACCAGGTCCGTGGGAATGTGGAGTTCCGTGGTTGCAGCTTTGGTAGTTTTTCTCTGGAAACAAGCGGCACCTGGGAAGCCATGAGGCTGTGCGATGTGAAAGTACCACTGGAGCTTTGGCAAAAGGCTCAGGCATCCGGGCTCCTACCGCAACATCTTCACATCTCTGAGTGAGATGGGTTAGCTGTGGGATGCCATTGAGCTTCGGGCTGCAGAGTTCTGAAATGGGAACGGCCCTGGAATCATAGAATGCTAACTGCAGCCAATGCTTCCCAAAAAGAGGTAAGGAATCTATCATTGATGGCATGGTACGTTGTGGTGCAATGATTTCTCGGAGCTGATGTACTATGGACTCTTCTGCATGCCAGTTTAGGTGACCAGTGTTTTGCAGGAGTGTTAGTCACTCTTTGAGACAGACTGCACCATTTGGGTGCTTAACATGCTAGCTGCGGCTAGCTCGCAGATAGCGATGCCATGCTTGGTTTTGCTAGAGAACTCGGAGGACATCAGAAAAGGTTCGCGGGAGCCCTGAGCTTAAGCTCAGTGCTTCAAGAGAGCAAGATGCAAGGAAAGACAACTGTCAAAATGCAAGGCTGGCAAAACAAATATCTTACCTTCTTTCCATAATCTGAACTAAGCCAACAGAAAAAAAGTTGGCCCGAGATGAACTCCCCGTAGCCGTGAGTTGCTCAGTGAAAAGAAGTGAAGCCGTGATTACCAACCAGAAAGCGATGCGCGCCTTCTTGACCTTGGCAGTTCCTTCGTCTTTCAAACCTCAAATTGGTTGCACCATTGCGGTGCAGTGTCTTGTTGCCCTGAGTGCATCCACGCTTGGCTGCTTCACCTTCCCCATTCATGTCAAGCAACTCTCGTTAAGAATCCCCGCATCCCTGTGCCTTCTGATGGCCTCATGAGGTTCTGAGTTGCGTGTGCGCTGCATTCGAGTGTCCCAGTGGCTATGGTGGGGCCAAGGAATGCCTCGGTGAAGGCAAGGAAGGCCATTGCGACCTGGAGATGCCCATGCACCTCGGAATGTACAGAAAAACAGCAAGGTGCAGAGATTCCAAGTCTTTGAAAGGTGTCCTTTGTTATTTGATTTGAAGTTGAAGATAATGGGTGGTACATCACACAGAGCAGTCTTGGTTTGCCACGATGGTGGTGGGCACTGAGACCAAGGAATGTCAAGAGCCAGGGTTGCATGGAGCCGCAAAAGCTTGAAACACTTGCACCGAAAGGGAGCCTTGTCGAAGACTATTGGGTTGCCCAAAGCCGGCCCACAGATGATTGAAACAAAACGACACGCGCACATGGAGAGCGGCAATGACACATTTGGACACTGATGTTCACTAACATTCCCTTGCGTTATACACCGCACGCTCGACAAAACGGGGTCACCTTTGCTTGTTCAGTGCCAGGCATTGGAAACAGCGTCCCTGTATCATGTTTGTATTTGTAGGTGTTTTGGATGCATCTTTCTTGTGTCTGGTTATTTCATCTCCATTTATTGATGGCCACTTTCTTGAGCCGAAGGAAATATTGGCAGGGCTGTGGTATGAAGGATGCAGGCCTGGTGTCGGATGGACTTACATGGCCATCAACATGTGAGAATCACTGATGTTTAGAGATCTGAAAAAGCTGAAGGTTTCATTTGTGAGAGTCTGAAGATTGCAGAGAATCAGGTGTGGAAGATGCCTGTTGCAACTGTTGGCCTTTGGCACGCTTGCGTGCCAAAGCAGCTTCTAATCCGTTTGACTTCACTTGCCGTCCCTGCCGCTTGTCTTATGACTAGTAGAGGCTTGACAAGATGATGACTTGAGCAAATGTAGGGCCATGTCTTTAGCGACTCATGAAGCGGGGCAGTTGAGAATATTTGCTTGGTTTCTGCCCCAAGCGAAGGGTTGCTGAAAGCCCTCGAGGCGATGGCAAATGCTGCCAGGGCTTTGGCCAATTCTTGTGGTGTCAGTTGGGTGGCAGTCGCTGCTCGACTGAGTGCAGTGAAGATTGCTAGGCCCAAACTTCAGGCCGTACAGTGCCGTGCAGCGAAGTCTGGCTGCATCTAACAGGGGAGAAAGAATCGGCCTTGCAGTGGGAGGAAGACTTGGGAATGCATTCTTGGTGTTTGAAACTTTTCCAAGAAAACAACAGACAACTTGCAGCAAAAACTGTGAGTGCTAGCACAACAGTCCATAGAAAATTGGCCGATTCGCCGATGCTTTCCCTGGTGCAGATGTAGCTCCGGATCCTTTTCACATGGCACTTTCTGATTCTAATTGCCTATTTGTTGCCGAGAAGGCAACAAAGGCGTGGCTACAAAGGCCCTGCAAAAAAAGCTTGAATTCGTAAAGGGCATGATTTGGGGCGTTTCTGTGATTTCCTCCTGTGAGTGTGATCTTGTCTCGACTCATGGACTTTGATGTGTGGGATTATCGAACCCCTTCTGAAAACCACAGAAACTCTCTTGAAGTCGGCCGGCTGGCAAGCGGGGGTCACAAGAAAACAACTATCACAAGGTTGTCTAACTTTCTAAAAGATTGCAACCTCGCAGTATGGCAGGAGCATGTAGTAGCAACATATCAGTAAAAAAAGGGATGTGTCTTAGTGACAGTCTGCCGAGAATATTCATGGAGAATGGATATTGTTTGTCCAGAGCCCATCTGTCCGGCTGTTTCTGGGTAGCCTCGTCCTCCAAAAGAAGATGGATGAGGCTTGAACTGTGAGGACCTGAAACAAGATGCTGAATGCAACTGTGACATTGCGCATTTCTGCTTTTTCCTGTAGGTGGCTTGCTGAAACTTGTTTCGTTCAGAAGCAAAGTGCAAATGGTGCGGGATGTAACAGGGGTTACGTGAGTGGATTGGGCTGCCAATGCTTTGAGCGTAAAGGGTTCAACACTGTTTGTTATGCACCAAAATGAAGGCAAGGCCAAGCAAGAGGTTGCAGGGGATTATGTTATGTCATGTTATGTCATTTCACATTCCTTTAACATCATTTTCCTATTTTCGCGTGCATTGCTTTTGAAATGAGCATGCTGATGAAGCCATGGTCCAGTGCTGTAGAATGCGGCAGCTGCGTATTTTGCGCCTGACAGGGGTTGCAGCAACAGCAATTATTTTCTTTGGGAGTGAGACTCCTATGGGACCAGCTGCTGCAAGTCCCATTGAGCTGAACGATTCAGCTGGAGCAATGCCCTATCCGATGGATGTGGTTTTTGTGCATGGTTTCTTGGATATGAATTCGGTCCCCCTTAGCTTTGATCCTTTGATCCTTTGATCCTTTGCCAGGCATCAATGGATTTTTGTTTTTTGGTGCTGTGGGGCCCTTCGGTGGTTTATCCCTCTTTTTGGTCCATCTGGTCCTCACTGTCGGTCCTTTCCACAGAAGGATACACAGATCTCCTGAAAAAAGAACGACTCCCAAGCATTGAAGAGAAAGTTTTGGGGGTCGAATCAGGGATGCACTGACAGCTTTTGATAAGACAACACGCCCAGGTTTTGGAGGCCCAAACGATGACGAGAAGCGTTTTGTGCAGCTCTTGCATGGGGAATTGGAGAAAGTTGGTGCCAGAGTTCATGTACTTCGCATTGCAGAATGCGAGGGTTGGATTTTTTTCAAGATGGCCTGAGAGTTTGAGGTAAACTGGCGATCTGATATACTGTATATGGAATTGATGTAATAAACATGTCATGTATATTATATATATTGTGTATTATATACATATCAATATTGATATTACTTTACATACAGAGATCTACCTAATTCCAGTTTGATGATGAATGGTAGCTCAAGATTCAATGTGTTTCAATGTGATTTATATTCAGTCTTTCTCAACGGTCCGAGGCACCGACATACCATCCAGGCAGGGATCTCGGGCCAATTTCACTGCATAACATGAACATGGCTTCCTGGGAAGGCGGACGCGTGGGTGCCACTTCTTTAACAAGATTCTTGGAGGAGCCGGCTGTCAAGCATTAGGGCGACCGTTGTGAAGACATGGGGGCACATTCGGGGAACAATTAATTTAGTTTGATCAACCCTTCAGAAACGCGGTAAAGAAAAAACAAGAAACACTCACGTCTCGCTTTCGCAAACCAGAACCCCAAAGTACACCAAAAGCAAGAACCACAGCAGCAGCAACTGCAGTAGCAAGAGCAACAGCAACAGCAACAACAGCAACAACAACAACAACAACAACAACAACAACAACAACAACAACAACCACGACAACAACCACGACCACGACCCCTACCACGACCATGACCACAACCAGAATCAACAGTAACAATCCAACCTACTATCATCATAATCTTGACGGTGTGGGCATTCGAGCAGGAATGAGAGTTTAGAGTCATTAGCGGGAATGGTGAGTTCAGAGTCATTGAAAAACTATATGGATATTCTACATCCATGCATTGCACAAATGCACACATACACACAAACAAGAAAACAAAAAAATATATGTAATGAAATACGGCAACAGTTTTGCAAAGCTGTACGCAGAAAGATAGTACTTGATGTAGACTCGTGTGTCTGGAAAGGAGCTTCGTGCTCTGGCAGAGGCGACGCCAGGGAAGCAGTTGACAGCCTTGTTGGGTTTTTCCGTGGGAGGTTTTGTGGTGGCCAACTTTCAGGACGGGGGAATAATGGGGATGATAGCATTGCTGCAAGATGTGTGATGTTAGTTTCCGGGATGTGGCAGTCGCATGGATCTGTTTTTCTTAGCGTCAAAGTAATGATGGCACTTCAAATGGGCCTTTCAAAATGGCTTGCTGGTGTATACCGTATACATCTACAGGAAGAAAACATACTGTTTATTTTTGTAGCCATTTGTTGAAGAACTGCCATGGTTGAGTCTTCTCTGCCTGAGTTAGCCAAATGCGAGGAGCGTTGGCCACATTTGGTGAAGCGAGCAGTGCTGTTGGCCCCAGCAATCGATAACTTTGAAAGGCCACTCGCCGTGTTCTCTGCCGCCTGGGTTGATACTTACTGACTTAGTACTGTTCTACTTGACTGGGTTGTGCTTCAAGAAGTTCAACACAGCTGGCTGTCATTGCAATCCAAGACATTTTTTCTTTTGCTTTGATTGAGTTGATTCTGGCATCAGATATATGAAAGGTGCTGCATTTCAAACCAATGATGCGTGATAGATATGCTATGATATACTCAAGGACTGATGCTTCATGTACTAGGTCATGATTCATTATGAGAGTCTGGTTGTCATCTGTCAGTTCCCCAAAAAAAGCTGAAAGGAATTTCGAGGGCAAAGCGGAGCAAGAGTGGTACATGCCAACATCGTATGTTACAGAATTGCGGTCCATGACGGCCAGACCCAGCATCAAGGTGTGGGCGGCTGAAGTGGACGACGGGTTTAGGGTTGGAGTCATGAAGCCGTTCCTGCAAGGTGCCAACGATGTTGGTACATGGCGAATGTGAAACCGATGATGGTGGCTCCGCATTGTGGCGTGTGCAGCAATGGGCTGAAACTGAAATCTTTACTCAGTGCTTCTTTCCCATAGGCAGGGCAGATTGCTTGGTTGAAGAAGAGCCTTTTGTTTTTTTGATTGCATCCTTGGCTTTTGAGAACTTAGACCTAGCAAAGGAGTTCAAGTTCAAGGTATAACCTATAAGTGTACAAAGTAGTCCAACTCGTGCTGTTCATCTTATCACGCAGGGCTTGGGCATAGCATGGACATTGTCGAAGCTGGGCCCGGTTTTCGGGGTGTCCTGTCTTGGGTGCTGGCAGAAACAAAAGATTCAACTGATGCGCGCTGAATGTTCAAGGTGTGGGGACCTAAGTTCTTGGATGGTTTTCTGAGCTGCTAACCCTCGGAAACGGATGGTTGCAAAAGTAGGCACTGAAATCTGTCATCCATTGAGTGCCTAAAAAGTTTAAGCCATAGCCTTGGCAAAAGGTTGGATGTTTGGTAAGCTCCAAATACAATGGGAATAAGTGCTCGCAAAGTGTAGCTACAAACGATGTATTTTGTTGGTCTGGCCTGTGCTTTGGTGAAATGTTTTGCCAAGAAGTTCCGAGTTCCTCAAGTCAAACCCACCCAGAACTGGACATATCAAAAACAGACATCACACTGTGATGGCATGGAATCATGCCTGCTGTACAGAATTGTTGGATGTTTATTTTGCCAAACTTTACCAGCTCTGTTCTTTATGGAGAACCCCCACTCCTGTGGGTGACACTGTGATACCCGAGTGATACCTCAGGTGATGGGTGCTGCAGTTGTTGGGGGCTGGAGCCGTTCAAGGTTCGGTCCTTAAAGTGGATATATGGCCATGTCATAGGACCCACCACTTAACACTTGTGGATTCTAACTCACTGCGCTAAAAGGCTAAAACTACTGCAATTTGCAAGCGCACTGCTTTGATGATGGTTGGCGTTTCCCAATGGTGAGGTGCAGGTAATGTTTTTGTTTCCGACACTGGCATCTACATAATATGCACTTTGGCCATTTGACTCTCAAGCGACGGCTGACCCACTTTGCCTCAAAAAGGGTCAGCCTCCTCGCCAAACGCAATGGCGAAGCAGGCCCGAACGAGGATCTATGGCAATGATGCTATTGATAGTATGCCTGAGCTGGTCCAGGAATGGTACCATGCTGTTGCCTAGCTTGTATAAATTAAGTGAATCAACGATGGCTATCATTTTGATTGATTCACAAGATTCATCCAAACAAAACCCAAGGTTGGCACACCTATGGGAGTTGGAAACATGGCATGGGCCAAAGAATGTGTAAAGAAAGGCTCCTTGGTTTGGACAAACAGACACCAGTCTTTCACCAAGGGGCCATAGGTTGATGGGTTGCGGGGTTGCGTGGCCTCCAAGGAGTTGATGTGAATGCTCGTCTTGATGCCTATGGTGGTACGGCCCTCTTCCTTGCCGTTGAGCAGGGGAATTGGCTCATGGTGAAATGGAGCCTTGGAATAAAACGGTCGAGAACATGCTTGCAGAAATTGTTGAGACATGTGGTGACAGCACATAAAACGAGCAGAGAAGGGCTTGATTGACTACTTGCATGCATATGGGACTTCTAATGTGCAGTTTCGCTTGCTTATTTAGATCCTTTTGGTCAGATGACCTGTGACCAGTGTTTCTGAAACACTAGGTACTTGACGGACTTTTACAAGCTAAGTATGTGATGCTCTGTTGTGTGTGTATCCTCTGAATGAGGCTTGTTGAGGAAGCCAGAGTCGACATGGAAGTCCTAGACTACGGTGGCTACAATGCCTTGGACTATTCTGCTGCCTGTCATTGGCACCATCCAGATCGACCTCCCATGTTGGGAGATGGCAAGTTGGCTCCCATGGATATTGCCAGCTACCTTAAGAGCCAAGGGATGAAGTACACTTGGTTTGGTGCTGCCTTGGCAGAGGATATCGATAGGTTGTGGGAGTTCCTTGACAATGGCCAGGACCCGTGACGTTCGCGGCTCGTTGTGTTGGTTACAATCTGAACCAACAATACCAGAGTAAAGCTGGCTATATCACCCTTGCCTCGCAATGGGGCACTCTGGACAGTTTTTTCAACACAACCCTCTTAGAGATACTGTAGCAAGTCTTAAGTCTCAAGCCACTCGAGGGTTGCCAATCATAAACTCCCAAGTGTAATGCTGTATCAAAGAAATGATGCCCAGTCAGAAGACACTGAGCTTTGCAGGATGTCAATGAACGTGGAGGTCATTTCAACAAGAGTGCTCTGGAGGAGGCTGCTGAAACTTGACTGAAATTTGTAGAAGATTCCAGGCAATTAAAAAGGAGATGGAAGCTCCAAGCCATGTTCATGATGTAGGGAAAGCCAGCGGTCACACTCGGAACTGTACCGAATTTTTGCCAAGGATAATGGAGGCTATTGGACAGCCAAATTCCTGATGGTCAGAAGCTCAGAAGTGAAAAACGGTGTCAAGTGCTTGGTCTATGAACTGAAGGGGGCACTTTTGCGGGATAGTAGGGGAAAAGGGTGTTCTATGTGTCTTGGGGGGAACACATCCTCGGACAACTTGAAATACATCACGACATTTATTGCGTATGCCGTATGCTTCGCATGTTTCCCTGCTGATCTTGAGTCTTTGCTTCAGATGTATGATCAGCAATCATTATGATTACGATCCAAATGCAGTAAAAGCTGAATGCAAACATGACATGCACACTCACATACCGATTATAACATATAAAATGTACAATCTACTTTTTCTCGTATGTCCAGATAATTTGTACATTTTTTCCGCTTGTTACAGTTACAGCGAAGATTCGCCCAGGTGAAGGGTGCACAAGTGAGTGTAACGCCCAATTGGATTTATGCTATGACACCTGAGAGCACTTGTACGGCCAACATCCAGGGGAAACTGGGCAAGTGATGACCCAGAATGGCTTATAGCTGCCTCATCACTTGGCTCAAGCCAGCTAAAACTTGGCCAGACTTGGAGCTGGGGGTGAAGTTCTTCCGGGAAGTGTAAGGATGTAAGGATGTGGACAGTGGCCTCGTTGACACGCCATCTTTAGAGGATTCCAGTAGATTTTGTTGTAAGTTCATTTCATTTGGCATGAGGCTGTTGTTCCAACAAATTGCTCAAGGCCATGAACACTTCTAACAGAACATGGTTGTGACTGTGAAATGTGCGTGTCAGCATGTCCGATGAAAGCAGCTGTCAGGAACCTCAAGCCTGTCACAACTGTGTCCAAGTGGGTACGTGTTGATTTGCAAACGGTTGATGTCATAGGTCTTGCTCCTGGTTTTTATCATGTTTAGTTGTCCAGGCTTGTGGTGGTTCTGAAGTGTCCATTGTTCACTGCCGCAAGGAGGAAAACAAGGAATGAACGCATGCCGCAGTAGGGAAGCTCTTTGGTGGGAAGAGCTTTAGCAACCCAATGTCCCAGCAATATATTATACACAGATCAAGAGGACATAAGCCGAACATGTCAGATAAGATTTGGGGTTGTCTTGTTACATCATGCTGATGCTGGAAATGCAAGGTCCGCTTAATCTCCACTTCCCTGAGCTTAGCGGCTTTGCATGCGCACACGCATTTCTGGAAAGACAGCATGCATAGATTCATGAAAACGTTGCAAAGAACAGCCTTGGATTTCCATTGATGCTGATTCCCCGTCACAAATTCCACCCTGCAATGCTAATGCTACTGCAAGGCAGGACAATATTTGTTACACTCTCCTTCAAGAACAAGAGCACCAGTATCAGATCATTTTGAGTTGCCAGGACCTAGCCAAGCTCCAGTCGCTAAGACAGGTGGCTACTCAAGCACCCCGTAGCACTGCCAACCCTCATCAACCATGGGCCTTACCCGAACAAGAACCTCAGATCATAGCGTTTTTAGGCAACCACCATACTAAGAGACCAGCCATGCGTAGCATGCGTGCCTTGCACCTACCTCGTTGTGCCTGGCACCATCTTCGCTGGAAGAGCACTGAAGCGACCTCCAAAGGGCCCAAAGGTGGCCTGGAGGGTAGCCGGTACTTTACCAAGACACAGGCATGGTCATGGGGACCCATGGCGGGCAGGGAGGAGAGCTTTAGCAAAACTCCTATTGAGGCATCCTTCTGTGGTTCAAGTTGAGTAATCGAAGGAAGTTTAAATAGAAACTTCCGACAATATGGAGAGTTGAAAAGCAGATGCATAGCTCAGCAGTAGAGTCGTCAATTCAGTCGACAAAAGATGCAATAGTGTCAAAGTCAAGTGAAAGAAGATACATCCGCGATAAATGTTAGAGAAGTCACGAAATGCTGTGTTTTTTCAATGATTCGTGTGTCGGGTCAGTCGAAAAGTAGGCCTGTTAAAGCGGCGGGTGCGGAGTCAGGTGGTCAGCGGCAAAATCAAAAATTGCACGCCGCTGTGGCGAAAAGCACATTTGGAAGTGCAAATGTTAAAAAACTGCAGTCCTCAGAGCACTTTTGTAAGTGCTGATGTCGCAAAATTGCACGCCACTGTGGCGAAAAGCACATTTGGAAGTGAAAATGTTAAAAAACTGACAGTCCGGGAGCACTTTTGGACGTTCTGATGTCGAATAATTGTACGCCGCTGTGGCGAAAAGCACATTTGGCAGTGAAAATGTTAGAAAAAC
>DF242369.1:2099-25277 GCA_000507305.1 Breviolum minutum Mf 1.05b.01 | reverse complement strand
ATCAGTTAGTCAGTTAGCTAGTTAGTGAGTTAGTCAGTTCATCAGTTAGTCAATCAGTCAGTTCGTGAGTTAGTCAGTTAGCTAGTTAATTAGTTAGTCAATTGGTCAGATAATCAATCAGTCAGTTAGTCAGGCAGTCAGCCAGTCGGTAAGTAAATTAGTCAGTTCGTCAGTTAATCAACCAGTCAATCAATTAGTCAGTCAGTCAGTCAGTCAGTCAGTCAATAGGTCATCATCACTTAGGCAATTATTCGATTAATCAGACAGTCAATCAGTCAATTAGTCAGTTAGCTAGTTAGTCAGTTGGTCAATGTTTTTGCTCTGACATCCGTCACTCACAGCAATCAATCTCTCCTATACGTTTCCTATTCTTGAAACTTCCGCCACCGCCTTGTGCGGTACTACTGGTAGATACTTGATTTCTGTGGTCGAAGTTGAGCATGCATCAATTCTTTTGGACTTTTTTTCGATATCTTCAGCGGATCCCTTTGCATTGAAACCTCAGGAGTGGTTCCAAGTGGAGAGTGATGGCACTGGCACCATTGGCATCACTCAGGCAGGCCTTTCACCCAAACAAACTGGGGAGGTTTCGAGGGGTGGATCAACTTAGCCTCAGGTGGCACAGCGCAGCTTGGGAGAGATTGTGTACTGCCGTTTGCCGGAGCAAGGCACTCGTTTCAAGGTGCCTATTAGCAGGGAGCTGCTTGGTAGGAAATGGGGGTGACCCATTGAGTTGTAGATTTGCTCGCGGTTCTCTCTTTCAACGGTGGAACTTCGATGAATGAAATGAAATGAAATGAAATGAAATGAAGTGAAACGAATGGAATGAAACGAATGCATGAATGCCTGGATGGAAGGATGGATGAATGGAAGGAATCCATCAATCAATCAATCAATCAATCAATCAAACAATCAATCAATCAAGACATTTTGCAACGCCAATTTTCATTGGTTGAAACTTGTTCCTAGATGCTGTAGTTGAGGTGGAACTGGAGCAGAAAAGAGTATGAATGGCAATACAATAGAGGATCGCGTTTGGAACATACATAGCAGAATCTCTTAGCTCTGGTGACTTTACCGAAAAGTTTCAACCACATACTCACAAGGGTTTTCCAACATTTGTGGCAGATCTTTTAATCTTCTACCTTTTTTCGGGCCCCCCCTGATATTCTTGGAAGCGACAAAAAAACGCAGGTGATGGAGACGATTTGCACCTTGGAAGCTGTGAAGACTTGTGGTGAGGTGCATTCCCCTGTGGCCGGCGAGGTCCTTGAGGTGAATACCAGGCCTGGGTTTTTGGCCACGGGCCAGTGCTGTTGATTTTGGTGGGTTGATTCATAAAAGTTTTATTGGTAGAGTATGGTATAATTTCTTGGTGCGTTTATGTATTTAATTGTATTTGTAGATATATTTATACTGTATATATGGGCCCGTATGTACTCCTACTTGTGCAGAAGATTTGTACCGTATCAATTTTTGTTTGCCTGAAGCTAGAGTTCTAAACACTCAAGTTTTGGTTACAGGAAATTGGGGCCATATTCCATTCAGTGGCTTCAGAATTTTGGACCTGTTCCAGCTAGGTTGGAGCAGCAGCCATGCTTAGTGACGCATGCGCCCTTAACTGACGGCTGGTTGGTGCGCTTGGCTTTCGATGGCAAGATCCCAAGGCTGGCAATATGGGACTTGGTGTAGCTGTGGGAAAATCGATGAACAGAACCTGGTGATGTCCAAAAGATGCCACCGCTGCTGAAGTATGTGCACACACACACACAATGTATATATTTTACACATTTTAGTCAGGCAAATTTTGATGTAGTGGCTTACGCTCATAGATCAATTTAGACTAGGATGCATACTCCAGCCATCAATGGTGGAAAGTAAACCTTGAGAGGAATCCCTCTGGAAAGCACAACAATCGGTCCTGGTGATCATTGCTAGTAGAGGTGCATCCCAAGATATAGTCTTTGCTCTTGCCTTTCCAAAGCACCAGATACCTGCGTCAAAGCGGTGCAGTGCCACGCTGGCAGATCGAGCCTCTTTTGGCTGATATGGAAGGTTTGCAGAGCTTCTTGCAGGAGCTGGAGGGCAGATGAGGGCACTGAATCACATCAACATTTCAAGACTGTCAGATACTTGCAGCTTAATATATGGAAGTTTCAAGGAGACAAGGTGGAAGAATACATTGGCTAGAATATCACTGCTGCATGGTAGAGAAAGAACATAGGAAAAGAAAAGCATACTGCAGACGAAAAAGCCTGCTACAAACATTTACGACGCTTCTGGACATCCTTCACATGTTTTTCCAACTAGCTTCTTTATCATGGAGTGTTATTCTGTTGCTTGGGCTTTTGTGAAATTAGGACTAGTCAGAGCTTGTGCCACAGATGGTCTTACTGTATAGTCTGACTTTGCTTGAACTGGCAGGTACGTTGCACGAGTCAAAACCTCACTAGTGTGATGACCCCCGAAGCATGTCGTGTGTATAAAAAGGAGAAGCTCCTGGAGAAAGGCGAAGATACTTTAGAAGAGTTGACCTTTGCCAATCTTCGTGCGATTGAGCGAAGCTACGTTCACAAAGCTGCGCAGGAGAAGTTGACAAATAGGGCCCTAGAACCAACTAAGAGCATGATTCATTTGGGAGCCCAGGTGATTTATATGAGGGCTCAGGCAATGGCCCATTTGATTTGGTTGAGGGACTGGGTGACTTTGTGAAGGAAGCAAGACAGCTAGATTTCCTCTGACTGTTCTAGATGTGTTCCTGGTGTTTCCTGTTCTGAACAGACGGTTGCTGATTCCACTATTGACGATTACACGCCTTGAGACTAGCATGGCCCTGAAGCCCCTGAAAAATGGTGTCTGGAATCCATCCCTTTTGGGATGGCATGTTTTCAGGGACCTGGCTGAGCACTTTTGTCGTTCGTGTTCATATGGCTTCATAAGCATTTTGTGAGTGCCAACAGATGTATATACAATTTCTACCTCTTTCCTCGCTTTTTATCGTGGCCAGTACTACGATGGCGCCCTAATTTTCACCAGAACTTGCCTGTGAAAGGAGTTGGGCCTTTTTACTGCCTCCTATGGCACTGGTGCTGGGCGGCAGCTGCTGCTTCGGCGCCGTCCATTCAAAACCCATGATGACGACAACGACGAGGAGGGCGACGACGACGAGACACCCGAGCCGCCCGAGGTGGTGCAGCCGCCTGAGCCCCTGCAGCGGCGTTCGCCACGTGTGCGACGGCCGAGGGTGCGACTGCTCCAGCGGTGATGGCATGGGGCGGGTTGGGAGAAAGACGCCGCGTAAGCTGCAAAAGTCCGCGGTCAGGAGAGTAGCAGAACACTTCTTACTGGGATTAGGTTTCGCTGGTACTGGCTGGTCATCGGAAGATCCTGGTGAGATGGTGAGTTGCGTTGTGTTTTGATATGAGCGGAGGTGCCACAGTAGTGTTCTTGCTGTTTTGTTTGCGCACGGCTCAATCGTGTGGTAAGTACCGGAAGTTGCACAAACAAGTGCAGCTGCCCAAGAATCATGAGACTCCAGCCTAATCGAAGATTGAGGGATACGTTAGGCTGTACAGATCAGGTTGCCAAGTCTTGTCACAGGCACGGATTTCAGCACCCTGGAAGTCTTCCATGCCTCCGAATCAAACAGGGCCACTAAAAACGCAACTTTAGAGATGACAAGGTGACGGGTGACACTAGCATTGCTTCTGAAATATCAAGCTACGCAGCTACTTCATGAGCTCGCAAAATTTGCGATTCTCGCCATGCAAGCAGTTGCGGCCGTGCTGTTGCCATGAGAGCATCACACGTAGTGGAGACAACGGACGTCCAAAAAGTGAAGTACAAAGATGGCACCAAGACCATCAATGGAGACTCGGCAAGCATAAGCTCTTTGGGGGCGTTGTAAGATGTTGGAAGCAGCTGAAAGCCAACCTGCGCAGGTCGTCTCATGTGTGCCGACTAGTTTGGATTGCCTTGATGAACGCTCATGACTTCTGAGTCATGACTTCTTTTTGTTGCCTTCCAACTTCCAACCGAGTCTGAAGAAGCCTTGTCACTAAGCCTGAGGCTTCCGCGTTTTTCCTGAACACCTGGGTGAAGGCTCCTTTGCCAAAGTCAAGCGCTGTGAAGAGGAAGAGACCGGCCGCATCTTTGCCATGAAGGCCGGCAAAATTGCATTTTTTTGACTTGGTGCTGATGCCTTCGTTTAGATTTGATTGAAATGCTGAGGCAGTGAGACGTTGTAATGAAGAATAGTTGCATGTTGATGGGTTGGTGGAAAGATTGCGCAGAACAAGAGCTGTTTCTCAAGGTCTTCCGCAAGCTGCCCCTGCGGAAGCAGCGAGAGTTTCTGCGCGCAGAGGGAGGAGAAGGCATGAGAGTGCGTACCAGCCTGGACAAGGTGTACAGCGAGCTGAATTTGACTCTATGCCGGTTTCAGGCTTCCTTACCTTTCTGGATTCTTTGGGGCTTTAGACATCAGAATGATATCAGATAGCAGTTTCTCAAGTCAAGTATGCCTGGTCTCATGGGGCTGTTTCCATCCATAAGGATGAAGGAGATTTGCCACCCAAATTGCGTCCGCCTCTATGCCATTTTCGATGAAGAGCATCAAAATGGCAAGATCTATGCTGTGATTGAGTAGCTTCCATTGCAAAGACGTTCCTTCAGGTTCTTGATACGCATCTTTTCTGTAGAAACATAGCCTTGAAACTCTTTTTAACATTCCACCACCGGAGCCGAGGCACGTAGGTGGTGGCCAAGTCATGGAGTGGTGCGAAGAAGAATGCCGTTACAGGGCATCTGATGAAGGAAAAGGGCTACTTCCAGAGGCTACTGTGAACACCTACTTGTCTGATTTATTGCAACTAGCTGGCATTTAGCAAATTTAGCTCTTGGCTTTCCTCATCCCTTCCCGCATTTTCCAAGTAAAGGTGGCAAATGTGAAAGTCCCTGCCTTGGCGGTCCGTGTTTTGAGGGTGGCCTTGAGCTATTTACATGGCTGTCGCATTGCCCACCGCGACGTGAAGCCCCAAAATCTGCTGGTGGGAAGTCCGTTGAAGTTGGGCAACTTGGCAAAATAAAGGTGTTGCAAATCGAGCCGAACTATGGCGAGGGGGGGTTGAAATTGCAAGTTTGTGATAGTTTTTTGAAGAGATAGTTATTTGATTCGAATTTGCTTCAATACATGCGCGTGGCTTCATTAATGCAATCCAAGTGTTCTATGCACTTCGGAGACTTGGCGCGGGGTCGGATGCGCTTGGAAGACATGGTGTATTGTAATTATACACAGGGCAAACATTATATAACCCAATGTCCTATAAACACCACAAAAAGTGTAAACGAAAAAGGGTTTGGCACGGTGTTTGTGGCTGAAGCATTCCGAGGCGACTTCGGGGTAGCCACTCGGAGTCTTGCTTGCAGTGTAATGACGGCAGGGCAGCAGGTTTGCCTTGCAATTTGGACCAAGGAGTAGTCCATATATGATATATATATATATACACAGTATGTCACACTAGGCAGCACATTCCCCATTTTCCCACGAAACTTCCCGCTTTTCTTTCAGCCAATTTGGCAAGTCTGAGGATGGACGAGGACCACTTGGTGCATGGCACAGAAGGTACCTACCACTTCTTCTCACCAGAGATGTGCGCTCGAGGTTATTGTGGCCATGATGGACGGCGCGCAGATATTTGGGCCACGGGCGTTTGTGTTTGGGCTTTTCTCTTGGGCACGCTGCCATATTGGCACAAGGACTTGGAGAGGGAGTCTGCAGAGTTGGCGCACAACAGGGGATTTCAAAAGCATACAAGAACAGAACTCCACAGGTTCAGCTGTCATAACAACGCATGCTGACTTCGTCCAATCGATTCCTGCCAGTAGGGTTGACTCCACCAGGACCTGGCAGTATTGATGGATTGCATCGCATTTGAAGAGGTGAAATGGCCTGAGCCAGGCCTCGTTGGAGTTTGGACATCGAAGGTTTACTGTCAACACAAAGCCAACTGAACCTAAACGTTTGTGGATGTTTATAGGACTTTGGGTTAGTAAGTCTGCGGCCCCGGGCCCTTTGCTTTGTTTCCTCCCAGCGACAGGCACCTCTGTCTCACACAGCAGCTGCGAGCTACTCGCTCAACTGCTTTGCAAGGACAGCTTGAGAAGTTTTCGGTGCCGTCGCGAGACGGTTGTTTGCGTCGTTGGCCGCCTGCACAAGGATCCTTCCAAGCGACCCTTGGCCGAAGAGCTGCTGTTGCAGGGCATCTTGCAGAAAGGCCATACCACCGGAGACAAGTCTTCAGTACAACACCACTTCCCCAACCATGGCTGTGAAAGCTGAACCTCCGATGCAACAGTTAAACAAATCGATGAAGAAATCTGAGAAAGTTATGTTTGGAAATGAGCAGTCACCAAGACAGTTGGGTAGTCGGAGACCCTCCCGTTTTCCTCATTTGTTCCACAGGGTTATAGGGTTATCTTTTCTGCGGCTGTTCTCAGGTGGCCAGCAGACATCTGGAGCAGGGTAGCTGCCGCGGACAAAAAAAGCTTGGCTGAGTGGCACTGTTGCGGCAGGGAGTGCACGGTTGAGGGGCCATTTGCTGTTGTTCAGTAGGGAAGCATGACTCCGCCAACACACCTGGGCACAGTCTGGACAGTCTTCAATATCTCGCTGAGGTGTGCAGTCGCGTCGGAGGAGTGCGGATGACCTTGGGAGAATAATTGGATTCGGATAATGGCAGTGCTAGATTTTCAGAGCAACAACTGAAAGTAAAGTAAAGCTTCTGCATAAACACATGCCTGAACGTGGCTCATCTACCCCCGAAGACACTTCAAGGAGATGATCAGATTCCTTTGGCATCGCAGCCGAGCAGGTGGTACGGAGAGTGCTGCTGCGGCTTGTAAGAGTGAAATGCTTCCAGGAATCCACAAGTCACAAACCGACCCCCGTTGAACCCGAACGAGTCATGTCATGTCCATTCAACCACAGGTGTTCGCAGGCACTTGGCCCAAGCCATCCATGGTGAATTTTTCTGTATCTCTCATGGCTTCCCCTGGTCAATTGTCTTGTAGCACTCTTCCCTCACCCAACTTTGTAGAACATTACGATGTTATCCGATCGCTGGGAGCAGGGAAATACGGACAGGTGGAGCCTTCAAAAAGAATAGGGCCCAAAAAAAACGGATGATTGGATGACTTCGAACTTCGCACCCTTTTTTCTGACTCCTTTTGAGGAATATCATGTGAACCAGTGAAACCATGAAGGATCTATCCTTTGCTGGTTTTAGTTGTTAAAAGCAACCCCACAGCATGGACTTGATGTCTCCTTCCAGCCATTCAGGTGAAGGAAGTGCAGCACAAGGGCACCAAACGCCGTTTTGCCTGGAAACAAGTGCCACTTCGCGAAAAGGAAGTGCCTGAGGCTGCGGCTGAGGTGGAGATATTGCGCAGAGTGCAACATGAAAACATCATCCAAATCTATGAGGTTCACACTACTCCTGGAGTGTTGCATTTGGTCCTGGAGTTGTGTTCTAGGGGCAGCATGAAACAGTGCCCTGGTTGAGTTTGTGAGTTTTTTGGATCCTTTTGGGACTGAAAATGCCTTGGGTTGTCAAGTTGATGGTTCAAGCTGCCAGCCTCAGGTACATGAAATCCAAAGTCGCCAAATGCGATGGGCTCAGTATTTACTGTTCGCCCAGCAGATGGGAGATTGCAACGACTCTTCATCAACTGTTGTCTGCTGTAAGCTTCCTCCATAGCAATGGCGTGGCCCATCGAGATATTAAACCAGATACTTGTCAGTGCTCCGGGTTTAATTTTCCACACGACCCCCTTAGGCAAGGTGCTTGAGCTTGCCAAAGTGGCGCTTCGCGTCCCCTCATAAGTTTTTGGCATGGTTCCAAGTCCTGGGCGCCTAGGACAATGTGCTTCTGTCAGAGAAGACGTGGAAGTTGGCAGACTTCAACTTGGCTTGTAACTTTATAGCCAGACCCGGGAAGCTCATGAGAAACAAAGCTGGCAGTAGGCCGTTTATGGCACCAGAGGTGCAAGAAAAAGGGAGGCCAGGGGTTTGGTTCGGGCATCAATTAGTTCGGTTGAGATGTGGCTGTAGCGAAGAAATCGACGTGGCTAAATGCTAGATCATATAATGTTGCGCAAATATGATCATGGCAGCCATGGCATTTGTGCATTGGTACGCAGTCGAACACTCCCAAGCCAAAATACTTTAAGATGCGACATTAAAGATCATCCAGTGGCACAAGGAAGCTTGTGCTTACAATTTGGGGACATTGCCTAGGCAGACTTGCTTTTGCGATCTGCAGGTACTACACAGAGAAGTGTGACATCTACAGCCTTGGCATTTTGCTTATTGCTTTACGCACTGGACGGCACTACTGGCGGCCGGACTGCTGCGAAGACGAACAGATCGTTGAAGAAAGCAAGAATTTGCTGTCAGAGGAGAATGGCAGGGATACTGTCGATGAAATACACTGCTGCATCCAGATACATAGGGACATGGATTGAGGGCGCTGGAGAGAGAGAGAGATCCAGATGCAAATTTAGCAAGTTTACGTTGACCCCTCCTGCCCCCACCCGAAGATCCTCTGGTATGGTGGAGTATCCGCCGACTTGTGAGTCCACCCCATGCTCAATAGTACTCATACTCCTACGGTTACGTCTCAGAGTGACAGCCAAATTGCTGGATCCAATGTGAGCTATTGTTGCTATGTCCTGACCCTGTATGATGTTTTCTACTTGGGGGGCGCGCTACTATTTAGCTTCTATATACCGTAAGTGGCGGGGCTTCGGTTCCTTCATCTTCCAAGCGGGGTGTCATGTGTTGCAAGGAGCGATGGTATGGCCTTGGCTGTGGTGCTTTACCCTTTGCATTAGAGATGATCTCCCCTGAAGAAGACCGTTGCGATGCCGAGGAGTGCGGACATGGAGCAATCGTGAAAAAACTGATCTCAGAATAAGATTCCCAGAAGTCATGGGGCCCCTGATGTGGGTCAAGATGAGGTCTCACAAGCAATCCGCAATCCTTTGCTGCCAGATAAGAATCCTCAACCCCTCCACCTAAGCTACGAGCCTTCAGGAAGCACTGGGCAATCCCTGGTTAGTCCGACAAGTCACCCGACATGTGGGTGGAGACACTGACCTTCAGGGTGGGGCTGCAAGCTGCTGCACCATTAGCTGAAGCCTGTGACAGAGAAGTGATAGAAATCCGTAGAAAATTTTTGAGGGCTGCACAAAATCTCAAGCTTCTCCAAGGGGAGAGGAGTTGAGTGAAGCCTCCGTGTTTTAGACATTAGTGTACATTAGCTGGGATCATGGCTTAAGGCATGTGAACAGATTCTGGCCAAGCTGCTGCAAAGCTGCCCGCAGAATTCAGTGAGCCACAACTTCTTCACAGTGTGCTGTATAACCTCTTGACTGGTCTCTTCCACTCTTCCACCAAGACCTTCATTGGAGTTGATCAGGCATTGTGAAGGAGAGATGTTTTCCGGATTGGCTCCATTCGTAATACCTGCTGGTGTCATGACCCTTTCATCGTTCGTGGTGAAGGGGCTGGCAGCAAGCTGCCCTCAATCTTAGAGTTCTGCTTTGCTTTCCATTCTTGGACTGCTTTTCCGCTGCATTATTTTCAAACGTCGGCGGGAGGTCGAGTAGTTTTTTACATACCTAGTGCTAGACAGAGAGAGAAAAGGATGGTTCCATCTTCCGTCGCCGTGTTGCTATGTTTAGACACTGCCACTTCACATTTGGGTTTGGAGCCTGTCTATGCAGGTCGTGTCCATGCACGAGAAGATTCGACCTGAGTTTCGTGAAGTGCGGGCAATGACCTCTTGGAAAAGTGGAAAAGGGACTGCTGTGGTGCCATGGGAACATTTCAAGCCGTGCATGTGACGAGTGCAAGTTGTGGCTGAAAAGGAGACAATGTGTTGTGGGAACTGATCATCACTGATGCTTGCATAGACATGCTGAGCTCAAAATCAAAAAGAGGGTCTTGGGCCTTTTGCATCCTACATTCTACATCCTGAAGCATTCCTTGAAGGGAACAGAAGTGGGAAATCATGGAGCCAAATAAGATCAGATCTATGTTGCCTTGAAATGGGGAAAGGGTCTCTGGATGAGTTATTTTCCACATGTTGAAGCTTAGCAACACGCCCTGCCTTTGACAGTCTAAGTCTACGTGTTGATCTTTCCTGATGCCCACTGCTTATCCAAACTGAAGTTTGAGGACCATGATCGCATTCTTCACAGCAACCCACTAGAGAAAGCTTATGGAGCAGCCAACGCTCCTGAATTGCTTCATGCCCTTTCATGTGTAGTGCAGCCCCATGCCACCACCACATGGACGATGCTTGCGCTTATTGGCTGCGCTACTGCTGACGGGGTATATCAGGAGGCAGTGGATGGGATGAGGTATGTTGCAAGCTGCAGCTGAAGCTGCTCCGTGCCACAACTGATTTTCAATGATATATTCAAACACATTGGAGCACGCCCTGCCAGTTTACGTTTCAATTGCTGTGAGATGCCTAGGGCGTAGGGTATAGGCAAGAAATGTGGCCAACCTACTTCACAGCTGTAGATTCCAGACATGTTTGCATGTGGAAGAGGCCCTGCAATTTCCGATGTTGGATCGGCAGAGGCGCGTGATGTGTGTGTGTGGTTGATCGTCTTGCAACGGCAGAAGACAGAAGGCCGCAGAAATTCCCTGTAGATAATGGTTCCATTTCTGCAACCCAACTCACCCGTGCTTTGCAAGCATTCGTGGACAGAGTTACACTGCATTGGGCGGACAGCCCGGGTGGTTCTTTTCGTTGCTAGGTAGAGTCTCATGCCTATACATCTGTCCAGGCCTAGTTCCCCAGTGTCGCGGACGATGGACGGCACGGGCTGTGAAGGTAAATTATGACCTGGATGTGGAGAAGTCCAAGGCAGCGCCTGGTGCTGCGCGTAAACAGACCTGGGAGTGGAAGGGAAACAGCCTGGATGATGCAGCGTTTGATCAGGAGAGGTTGGAGGGTTGGATGGGTTCTGTGGTTCTGCAGGCCTGGCCTGCTTTTCAGACCTTAGCTGATCTTCCAAAACAATGGCAGGAACGGCTGATGGAATATATCCAAACTCGGCCTTGGGAAATCTTCAAGCGCCTGGCCTCAACTCTTTGGATTGCTGGCGGCATTTGGTTGGCCTGGCGGGAGAGAACAGAGGAGCTGCCAGCCGAGAGAGTGGTTCAGTCCCAATGCCTTCAGAGGTTTGCAAGTTAATCTTACTATCATCATACCGCAAGGCATTTCTTTTCTTCCTGTTGGTCTGAATGTAAGGCAATACCAGATTCTCTAAGTTCCACACTCCCAAGAAAGCAGCAAAGCATCAAATCATTTACTCGATCCAGGGATAGACCGTTGCATGTCGAGCAACCACTCTCCTATGGTTCGAGGAGACGCCTGCACCCACCTTGACCACGTCATTGGCACGCACGGCACCAAAGACTGCACGGGGGGAAGCCTTGCGACAAGGTCTCCAGAAGATGGGAGTTTTCTTCGTAAAGGTCGGGCAGACAGCAGCACAACGACCAGACATCGTGGGCGATGAGGCCTGCAACTTTCTGACGTATGTAAGTTGCGGTGACATTCTGTGACCGTGTTTCTTGGGGGGAATGTGTGTTGTGACTTCGGTAGTCTCGTTCATCTTGTTTTCTGAGTGCTCCATCCAATCGGAAGCGATATGTTGTGTAGCAAATCTCCATGTTGGCAGTTTCCAGTGATGGGATCATCAGGTGGCTGAAGAGCTCAAAGGGTTGCAGGAGCAAAGCACACCCTTCAGTGATGATGTGGCACTTCGGATCTTGGTTGCTTGGTCCAGGTTGGAGGATGCAAGTGAGCTACTTTTCCAATGGAGGGTGATGTTTTAGAAGGGTTTTTTCAAGGGAGTTCTATTTGTTTTTTTTGGCTTTTAATTTTTTCTGGCCTCCCAAGAGCCAAGGCAGAAGACTTACGACATGATGGACCCTTGGCCCCTGGGGTACTGACACCCAACTGTCATGCTGATGGGCCACCTTTATTGAAAGAGTTGAATCCCAAGTTCGTTGCTTCTGCTTCTTTGGGGCAGGTGTGGGTCTCCACATTTACCTGGGGATGATTTTGTTGAGTTGCATGGGTCGAGTCTCAAACGGCAACTGCGCAGGTGTACCGTGGGCTCATGCATGATGGCAGGGAAGTGGCTTTGAAAATCCAACGGCCTGGCGTGCGAGATGTGCTGGGGTTGGATTGGGCAGTTGCTACCCTGGTATCCCGAGCCTATCAGACTGTGGTGGGTTCACCTAATGACTATGGTCAAGTGGTTGACACCGTGGCCAAGGGGGTGAGATGCTTGGGTAAAAGATTTGCAAAAAGACTAAAGCCACAGAATATTCAGATGCATTTTGCGTTCGCTTAGAAGAGAGTCAACAAGCAAAACGATTCATGATGACGCACAAGACTTCCTGATTTATTTTGTGGAGTTGGCCTGTTGCTGAGCACTAGTGAGTGCCTCCTTGAATATGTTTTTGCCAGTTCCCTTAAAAGTGATCGAATGGGCAATCAGCGCGAACATAAAAGAATGCATTGTGGCTGAGAGAAGAGGCATGTTCAGAAATCACAGAAACAACAAAAACCTCGCATTGATTCATTCGACACCTGTAAGCACAAAGGAATGGAGTTGGATTACTACAACGAGGCAGCCAATGCTGAGGAGTTTGCCATGCGCCATGCCTTTCTGCCTTTTGTCACATCACCGGGTTGGATCCCGGAGCTCATGGGGCCACCTGAATCTTCCAGGGTGTTGGCATTGACCCTTGGGAGATTCACTAATTGACCATGAATTTTGGGGAGATGAGGATGAATAGATTTGGGTCAATGAGTTACTTCTAGGTTTTCAGTTTCGTTTGTTGTATTTATACATAGGTTTGTTCAGATTTATATACTGTATTTATATATATATATATTTATGTTGATTTAAAAAATATATTCTCAGATATCATACTGTATAGATTCGGATTATGGTAGTACCTTTGCGTGGCGGAAACGATGGCAGGAACCCTCACCAACTGATCCCTCCTGGTCCCGCCTAAGGAATTGGTATCCGAGCCGTGCTCCCAAGGAGTTGGCCATCGAGGAACGACGGTTGTTGGTGGAGATGGCAGTTGAGGCCTGTGTGGTGCAACTGTTGGTCACCGGCTTTGTCCATGCAGATCCCCATGAGGGCAATCTGAGGTAGCGAGCCCGAAAAAAATCGAGATGAACAAAAAACTTTTGAAGGAAAGAAACCTAGGGGATATTTTTTTTTGGTTTGTCAAAGCTGTTGGCTTTGAAACAGTTTTTTCAGGATTAAATCTCAGCTTCCCCTATATCGAACAATTCTTCCACTTGCTGGTCTTGGAAGCTACACGTGTTGTTGATGAATGTTACGTAATCGTCTTGTTGGATCCTATTCCAGGTGTCAGATCAGATAATCTTATGCCACTGTCTGTAGGCACAGCGACACATTGTCATTTCATCATTTGGGACTGTAAAGATCCGGAGGTAACGAAGAATCCAACTGGGTTTGGGCTCAAAGTGAGAAGTGGAGATTCATTGCTGATGCTTTGAAGAGTGGTCAAGATTTTGAGGACGTCTCAGCTTGATGCTTAAGATATATGTAGCTTTGCCGAATGGGCATGCTGAACTTCTCACACTTCTGCCTTCTTCCACGGTGCAAGATCTAAGAACAAGGGCCCAACAAGCGTTTGGGAAAAAGCACCTCAGACTTGTCACTGCCGAGAATAGAGTCTCAAACAATTTGGAGCAAACTATTGAAGAAGCAGAGATAGAGGACGGAGAGTGCCTTACAGCTCTGGTACTTCAACCACAAGTGGCAGCAACAGGTACGGCCTTTGCCTTGTGGTTTCATGGAGATAGCATACTCGTTACCTGGGGTTCTAAACCATGGGGCGGTGACAGTTCGGCAGTTCAAGATCAGCTCAAGGGTGTGCAGCAAATTCAAGCCACGGATACGGCTTTTGCTGCGATTCTGGAAGATGGATCCGTCGTCACCGTGGGGTCATGCAGACTNCCGTCGTCACCTGGGGTCATGCAGACTGCGGCGGTGACAGTTCGGCAGTTCAAGGTCAGCTCAAGGGTGTGCAGCAGATTCAATCCACTTACGGGGCCTTTGCTGCGATTCTGGAAGATGGATCCGTCGTCACCTGGGGTGATGCACACTTTGGCGGTGACAGTTCGGAAGTTCGAGATGAACTCAGGCGTGTGCAGCAGATTCAAGCCACCCAAAATGCCTTCGCTGCCATTCTGGAAGATGGATCAGTCGTTTCCTGGGGTGATGCAGGCTATGGCGGTGACAGTTCGTCAGTTCAAGATCAGCTCAGTGGCGTCCAGCAGATTCAAGCCCGAAATAGCGCCTTTGCTGCGATTCTGGAAGATGGATCCGTCATCACCTGGGGTGATGCACGCTTTGGCGGTGACAGTTCGGCAGTTCGAAATCAGCTTACGGGTGTCGTGCAGATTCAAGCCTCAATGGGGGCCTTTGCTGCGATTCTGGAAGATGGATCCGTCGTCACCTGGGGTCGTGCAGTCTGTGGCGGTGACAGGTCGGCAGTTCGAAATCAGCTTACGGGTGTCGTGCAGATTCAAGCCTCAATGGGGGCCTTTGCTGCGATTCGGGAAGATGAATCTGTCGTTGCTTGGGGTCTTGCAGGCTTTGGCGGTGACAATTCGGCAGTTCAAGATCAGCTCAAGGGAGTACGGCAGATTCAAGCCGCAGCTTTTGCCTTTGCTGCAATTCTGGAAGATGGATCCGTCGTTACATGGGGTCATGCAGAGAACGGCGGTGACAGCCGGGCAGTCCAAGATCAGCTCAAGGGTGTCCAGCAGATTCAAGCCACTCACAGGGCCTTTGCTGCGATTCTGGAAGATGGATCCCTCGTTACCTGGGGTGATGCAGACCATGGTGGTGACAGTTCGGCAGTTCGAGATCAGCTCAGGGGTGTGCAACAGATTCAAGCCTCACATGGGGCCTTTGCTGCTATTCTGGCAGATGGATCCGTCGTTACCTGGGGTGATGCAGCCGATGGCGGTGACAGCTCGGCAGTTCGAGATCATCTCAGGGGTGTGTAGTCTCGTTGTGTTTGCCGACTGGTAAGGCCTGAGCTGTCACAGGAATCATCTTGGTTGGAGCTCCCCTTCGGGCTGTTTGGTTCATAAAAAGGATGGCTACAAGCGCAGTTTGGTCATGGCACACATGGAAATCACATGAACTCATTGTTAATGTGTTTGCGATACGTATTTTGGGGATTCCACCGAGAACTTGCGCTATATTTTTGTTGTTTGGCATTGTAGAGACGTCAGGTGATTGAGTTGTGGAGGAAGTTTTTGCAAAGTGACCTGACATTTTCCACAGATTCTTAGCTGCTGAGTCTGCTAAACCCCCGCACTAGGGGCCCACTGTTCCCACCCCCTTGTATTGCATCTCCATGAAATCTTACAATTCAACTCTCGTGCAACTGGATATCATTGACTCGTATTGACTCCTTTCTTGTTCTTTTTCCAGCTGCCGAGTGGTCATCGTTGAGGTTGGGTGATGATGGCCGGGTGGTGTTTTTAGACTTCGGTCTCATGGACCGTGTGGATTTTGGGCTGATGGAAAGCTGCGCAGCAGGAGTACGACAGGTTCTGAACAAAGATTGGCTGGACCTGACGCATACCTTCCAGGCAGCCAAACTGTTGTCCTTTTAGTTATGGAGCTCTTTGAAACCTGAATTGTAATCAACTTTTGAGTTGGTGATTTGACAGAAGTTTGTTTTCTTCTTCGAGGCTGTGCGCTTTACCCCGGAGCCTATGATGAAGAATGTTGACTTTGGCATCGCAAAGACCCCAAGATACGAGCCTTGCGGCAATGAGGAATTTGCAGTGGCCTTCCAGAAGCAACTGGACCCTTGGCCGCTCCTAAGCTTTCGGTCATCCACAAGAGAAGTCGTTCACTTTAGCCTTCAGCATTCAGTTAGCTTACTGGCTTACTTGTCCCAAAACGACTCAATGTCCCACTTTTTCGAGGGAGTCCAATGTCTTCCATGATTTTCTCACAAGTTTTAGGAGAGTGAAGAAGATGGCCAGTCACGTTTCGGTGCCATGGCTGTTGCTTTGAAGAAGCTTTCGGATCGCTACCTGATGCTCACCCCGCCCTTCATCGCCCTGCTATGCCGGACCTTCATCACCCTCGAGGGTTTGCTGGCTGATGATCCGAAGATGTCAGAGGCGAAATGGCCGTAATTGAGTGGCCTCATATCTTTGTAACCCTGGTGCTTGCAAGACGAAAATGGGCAGACTTGGGTTACTGGAAGGTATATAAGTACATGAAAGTACCAAAACACATTTCACGTTTCTCTTGCAAGATCAGTCATAGAATGCTAACTGATTGAATTTATTTCATTTCCTTGCCTTTGTCCAACTCGGTCTGGATCTTTTTTTGAGTGCTTCAGGAGTACAATGTCTACGAGACATCTCTACCCTTTGCCATTTGTCGCCTTCTGTCTCCACGAACGCGCAAAGGTGGCAAGGATTTGAGGCCCGAGGGCAATCGGTTGTTACATCCGTTGTGCTGCTAGGGAAATTTGACTAGGCTAGAATAGTGAACCAGTGGGAGACCTTTTTCATGAAGACCTTGCTGTTTGAGCCACCTTACGTTTCTGGATCAGATAATCGAATTATATTTCGACATCTGGAGTATCCGGTGCATGTGTATGTCCTTCAAAGAACCAATGACAATGCTTGTGCTTCCTGGTGGTTTGTGGAGGAGCGCTTTCTTGAAGGATGAGAATA
The DNA here is from genome assembly GCA_000507305.1 of Breviolum minutum Mf 1.05b.01. Classification (NCBI taxonomy): domain Eukaryota; class Dinophyceae; order Suessiales; family Symbiodiniaceae; genus Breviolum; species Breviolum minutum. The sequence goes on along the minus strand of DF242369.1, from coordinate 8,427 downwards.
ACTCCTCTGTAGCTTGGCGCAGTCAACCGTTTTTTCAACCTGGTGTGGATGGAAGAAGGATGATGATGAGAACGATGATGATGATGATGATGATGATGATGATGATGATGATGATGATGAAAGCAATCCAAATCCCGAACTTGTTTTGATTTGCACATGGATGCCCCTGCTCAAGGCAAGCCAGATCCATTATTTCCCGTTGAAACGGCATCCCTTCGATCTTAGGAAGTCAACTGGAGTAGCCTCAGTGCGCTTCTGATGGCCGGTTCGGATGGCGTGGACAGCTCCACATCCGAGGACGGGCACCCTTGCAACCCCCAAGCAGCTTCAGTAGGTCGGGTAGGACATGGAATGATAGGAAGCGGAAGTATCTCAAATCTAGCTTGAATGGTCCAGGTCGATGCAACATGACCATTTTTTAGATGACATCTTCTTGGTTTTAAGTGCTCCATTTCCTCTGGCAGGTGGCGGCAACAAATGCCAGGTTGAAAATGTGTGTCATGGAGCAACCAGTCCTATATCCAATCTTGTTATACGGGTTGGTGTCTAAAAGGTCCAGTAATTGGCCGTCATGACCACTACGAGAGAGTCATAGAGGGTTGTTGTGGCTGAATTGACTCTAGAATTCTGCGAGACCAATGACTCAGAGAAGGGATGGCCAGGCTGAAAAAAACCTCCCATTTATGTAAACAGGTTTGCTGGAAGCAGGATTACTTGAAGACATTTTGAAGTCATTCTTGAATATGGATAATTTGCTGTGGAAATTTGGGAGTCTTAGGGGCTTCCCTTGAGGACAAAGTCTGTGGCTTTGACCTTGGCACCGCAGCTGCAGTGCAGCGTCGCCTGCTGCTGACTGCCGAGGGCATTGCCCTGCGACGTTTGTGTTACCAGGTGGATGCGTTTCAGGCCTATGAGTCATTCGTTTGGGCTTGAGTGGCTTGAGTGGGTGGAGGTCAAATTGTCTCTTGTTTGCCATAAGCTGACAGTCCTTTTCAGTAGCTGGTGGTGACAGACAGTTGAAAATCTCAAGAATGTCAAGTTCTGGTTGCGCACATCCGTTGCTTGCAAGGCATGTCGAGGTTTTTTGATAAGTAAAGACGCTGCGCCTTTGCGGGAGGTTGCCATCGGCATCTTGGATATATATAATATGACAGACGGGCGGCGGGACGACATGAATCTACGAGTGGACGAGTAGATATAAACATGTATCATGCATAGAATTGAACCCGGCTCCGTATGACAGAAAACTGATGTTTGTATAATTGCTAGACTGTAAATCGTATCATTATGTCTATTGTTCGGTAAGTATCAACCTCCATATCTACCTCCAAGGAAAGTGTACAAGACAGTTTCCACCTTCACAAGTTTCACTGGGCCCCAAGGCTCCTTGGCAGAAGCTTGGGCGTCTCAACGTCGGCGAGGTGGTGATGGGTCAGCCGGGCAGCCGGCTGAGGTATGAAGCTGGGAGGAAAATTCCTCAGGAAAAAAAGGGGATGCAAGCCCTTGATTCACAGAGAAGTTGAGAGATTCTATTTGGCTTCACAAGGAACGATGAGTCGATGAGTGAATGACAAGAGAAAGTCAAGATTTCACGATTTTCTGAGACTCTCAGATGGAGAAGTTCTCCTTTGCTTCATTGATTTCATGTGCCGACCTCCAGGCGCAGGTTCTGGGTCACCTAATAGCTTTGGCCCGCGTGCTACAGCAGCTGCCAGGCCAAGAGGGTGGAGCAGTGGCATTTCCATTGATCCAAAAATAGGACTTGAAAAAGTCATGATAGCCTCCATCTTTTCCTACACATGTCCATCCATGGTGTAAAGTTTAAAGTAAAAATGTACCACTTATTTTGCTCAACGGGATGATTGGTGGAAGCAAAATAGGGAAAACCACCGCAAGCCCCAAAGTCTTGTGAACACTGGGGCAAAACCACTTTTTCAATCCCATCTGCCCAGCCAAGAAGAAGAGGAAGTGCCTACACCGATCGGAAAAGGGCCAAGTAAGATCAACAGTGCATCACTACAAGACACAGTACCGTAACAAAGAGGGTTTGTGGCATCGGATCCATTGTTTCTTGCCCTTGCATGCGTCAATTTGCCTTGCTCGACGCATTTTGTGCGACAGGGGCTGGTGCAAATGGCGCCCAAGCGAGCCTGTGCGTTTGCCCTCATCAATGCAAGACCATGCCAGAAGGGCCTGGCGCATTGTGGCAAGGTGATCTTGGTCAAGACTTGCGACACGTTTTGGGAATCAGTAGGTTCTTAGGAATAAAGGCACATAAGGTCTAGCAAGCGTAGCTTTCAAAGACGCATTTGTCCGTTCTGTCTTTCTTGAATTGCAGCAAAAACAATTGCTTCAAATAATAGACACTTTGAATCGAAGAGGTTGTAAGTGGAATGGCCTCACACAATTTTTCAGAAAGTCTTATTTAGTTTGGATAGGATCCCTTGCAAGATGAGGTCGTGTGAGTGTTTCATTTGGTGTGAACTCAAGTGACCTTTGCCCTGGAGCAAAGGGACGGGACAAAATGTGCATGCAAGGCGGCAAGTGCGCAGCTCATTGTGGCCCTTTTGGCGCTTTCCTGTGCGTACAGTGCTGCTTTTAGTGCAGGCTGGAAGACCAACAGCTCAGGGTGTATACTTGAGCTAGCTGGCTAGTCATAATTCTGCAGTAAAACTAGAAACTGCTGCTGGTTGCTGGCTAATTGCGATATTATTTGCTCCAATCGCTGCACTGCTGGAACTGTTTCCGGATCTCCTGATTTGCAAGGAATGGTAAAAAATGTAACATCTGGCCACAGACAGTAGCAATGATGGGCGATGGACTTGGCAAAAGCTCTTTTGCACATTGCCATAGATTAGTCTTATATTTCTGGCAGGTGCTACCAGCTTCGGCTCTGTTGCTCGTTCGTGCACACCTTCGGGCACGGCACTTGAAGCAGAAGCAGAAGCTGCGGTAACCAAATCTGGATAGTGAAAGGCAGCCATTTGAGATAGGTGAATAGTGCAGATCAAGATTAGAGCTTACTTCCCAATGTGGAATGGAGCTCGGTGGAGGCATGACTTTGCCATTTGTTGCAAACGCAAGTCAGCAGACTATTTATAATATGAGTTTATGTGCAGTATGGACCACATTTTTTGAAAGATTGGGACAAAAGTATGTTGTGACTATTTGCGGGGTGGTCGTGATACTGACCGCCTGGAAGATGTATGGTGAAGCCTGCAACCACTCCTGTTGCACCAATATGAGCGGGATAGTACATGTTCATTTGCTCAGTTGCAATGGTTGTCTTGAGGGTAGCGCTGAAGTGTTTTTGGCTTGTACAGTAGTCTAGGAGTTTCTACTTACAACATCCCCTCCGCGTCTCTTGCGATGGAATGCACATCAAACACAGGCGATGCAGAACAGGCCCCACAAAATGCTTGCGGCGAGGTTGGCCAGGTGGTGGTTGTGGTGGATCCGTTCTCTACTGGTGGTGTGTTGGCCGCGGAGCTATTAACTCGAGGCTACTTGGTGATTTCACTGTGGACCAGAGAATCTGAAACCAGGTATCATGAAGCTTGCATGAAAGCGAGGGGGATGGTATGGACGTCTCGTTTTGTGTTTGCCCAGGAGCCCCCTTAATATCAAGACTGCTTGATATCAAGTTTGCAGTTTCATTTTTGAACGTCTCATTGTACTTGTAGTTGTTTTTCGTTTCGGGGAGCACCATCAGTTGCCTCCAACCCTGTGTTTACCAAGCAACATCTATGAAAAAACATCTTGGAGATCAGATCCTTTGTGTATCCATCTTTGCATCTCCGAGGATTATCCACTGGCTTTAGACTCCCAACAGCTGTTCGCTGAGTTGGATGAAGGCACGACGCTGCAAGCCACGGCCGAAGAAGTGCGTCAGGCTGGGAGTTTGCAGTTTGATGAGCTTTCAAGGATGCCACAGGTGTGCATTTGCAGATTGTAAAATTTGTTGTAGTTTCCTATACTGCACCATATACTTCCAAAAGAGTTCAAGTAGTCTTTACATACAAGGATGCAGTTGATGTTTGCTGAAGTGGTCAGATGGAATGTTGGTCAGATGAAGTGGGGACAAATGACAAATAGCCCCCAAAAAAACCGCCATGAAGTTCTAAACCAGTTCCTTTACCTCTCAGATCATGCAAAGGTGGTCGGACCCCTCGTCTTGAAGGCGGTGATTTGTGGAGGTGACAGTGGTGTGAAGATGACAGATGCCTCAGCGAAGTATTGCAACTTCAAGGAAATGGCACGTTGAGCGAAGGACATCGGAGGGACAAGTTGCTGCAGCAGGAAGCAGTGAAAGCAGCTGGCTTGAGGTTTGCCCGCACAATGAGTGGTACAAGTTGGGAAGAGGCACGGAACTAGGGTGAGCTTTCAAAAGCAGAGTCTTGCTTTCAGTCTTTGAAAGCACATTGAAGCGCATGAAATTCTTGTTAGAGTTATTGAGGAGAAACATGTTGAAGTCATCGCGGTTCGTTGTGAAAAAGCCGCTGTATGCTTTGAAGATGAGGTGGCTGCATTCGCGGAGATGGAACAATATCCTCTTGTTGTGAAGCCCATCGAATCTGCAGGTGCAGATGGTTTCAAGTTGTGCCATTCCTTTGACGAGGCTTGGGAGGGTGGGGTTTGTAGCGGCGTGGCGTTTGGGGAGCCTGCTGACCTAGTTGCCGATACCAGGCTCGAGACCACTTTGAGTTCTTGAGAAAGTCCAGTCGCTGGTGTGGTGCTCAAGGATGCGGGATCCTATTGCAAGAATATCTGCTTGGGACAGAATACATCATTGATCATGTATCCTGTGATGGTGTGCACAAGACGACCATGCTATGGATGTACGACTTTCAGATAGTGAACGAAAGCCGTGTTTGTGTGGCGCAGCAGCCCATTTCTAGTGACACCTTCATCGGGAAGGCCTTGATCGAGTATACACGCAACTGCCTGGATGCTTTGCGCGTCTGCAATGGTGCCTCGCACACGGAGGTCATGTGGACTTCTTCTGGACCTTGCTTGGTGGAGGTGAGGAGAGAATTGCGTTCGAAAGTTGGGGAAGATAAAATTGGTCGTAAACCACAACCTGGAACACCAAGGGTTCGCCGCTCGCCGCTGCACAGGTGAATTGTCGTTGTCAAGGTGGCACAGGCTTTTGGGTGCCGTTGTGCCGAAAGATGACAGGCTACAGCCAAATGGATGTATGCATTGATGCCTTTCTCAAACAGGAGAGCCGCGACTGTGCCCCCCCCTTTGTCAAGAAACATCACATTCAGAAGATTTATATGAACATTGAAACATGCCAGATTAGAGGCCTAAGCGCCAAGAAATCTTAAGATAATACCAATAACAAAAGAACAAATGGAAAGCATTGCAAGGCTATCTTTAGAGAAATCATTCAAATTTCAAAAGAAACTGAGCTCAGGAGGCTTTCCAGGCACTGCCTGACAGACCGACATTTTTGATGACTGGCCTCATTATGCACTTGATCTCCTACGATGAAGGCCATATCATCACGGCCATGCCTGGAATTGAAGTGATTCGCGGCCTTTCATCCTTTGTCGACCTTGACATGAACATACAAGTTGGGGACCTCACCCACCGAACAACTGACTCCTAGTTGCACCACAGATTTGACAAACGAGAAACGCCAAAATTCGAAGAATTTGCATAGGACTATCAGAGCGCATGGCTCACCAAAGGGTAGTGATCGCAGACCTAAGGATTGGTACACTATGCCTGGTGTCGTTGCATTATGTCATCCCAACGAAGCCGTGCTGGCTGCCAATATAAAGGTTGTGCGCAGCATGGAACTTTGGAGCATTGCAGTAGATACTGTGGAGGTATGAGGGAAGCTCTGAAATTTTGTTCGAAGACTACAGTAAAACTTCGAAGTAAGTCTGTCACAGCATAGAAGCAGTTTTGGATGACTTGTGAACGAGGGCCTTGTCCTCCATTGAGTCATCGAATTACTATGAATCAATAAATTCAGTCATCGAATTACTACAAATTATTGATTCGTCATACTCCACTGCTTTAGCGTACATGTCACATGTCCCTGCCAGATGGTCCAAATGGTCTGTAGAATCTTGCTTGTCGTGCTTTTTCAACTAGATTTATGGACCCTCACATTCTGGATTGGTTTTTTCAGGGATATGTCGCCAAGCAGTGTTGTCTAGTCGGCGACTGGCTAGCTCGCCTTGAGCACCCCGCTCGCCAACAGAACTTCTTTGGACAAAACTTCTCTTGAACATGAGGCCTAAAGTCATGGAAGTGCATTGGATAACTCCTCAAAACAGTCTTAGGAAAAGCATCGAGAAAAGTAGAAAACAGC
>DF242368.1:19870-58330 GCA_000507305.1 Breviolum minutum Mf 1.05b.01 | reverse complement strand
CTTGAATTTATGTACAACGTCAACCATGAATTCGTTTGTTCGTACTCGGTCTTTCATTTTCTGGAACTTGCTTGCTCATAGCAGCACTCGTAGGTCTCACCTTTCTCAGTGTCATTCTGTACAGTCGAACCTATACTTAGTGTAGATCATTTTTGGTAAAAAGCATGCTGCAGTCCAAAGAAAATTTGTGTCTGTTTGTTTCCTGTTTTTACTCTTTTGGGGAACCCCTGAAGACTTGGACTTACGCAATGCTAACATGTATAGTCTACCACGTCATCTTACTGTATAGCTGAACCTCACAAACGTATGTCTATGACAACGTTTGGNCCCCCTTCAGGGGGGGGGGCCAGGAACGTGCAACGCGCACCCATATATACATATATTTGTATCTACGTGTATATATATATATTTATATTTGTATATATGTGTATAAATGCATGTATGTAAAAACATAATACGTCTTTTATTAATATTTCTTTTTTGGAATCAGTCTGTTGGATTCCTGATCATGAGTAGTGATGGATAAGCCCAGACTTTCCATGGTTCTTTCTTCTGATGCCTTCTACATTATGCATGCCTAGTTGTAAAAAATGCCATTGTTCAAATGCCTGGGTATAAGAAAACGCCATTGTTGAAAGTACCTCCGAAGGTCTGGAAGTGTCTTCATGAACCCCCAAGCATTTTCACGGAGACCCACCCCGTTGACAGATGTGCGACTCCTTTTCTCAATCAAGGAACTTCTTTTAGGAAAACTCAAAGAATCCATGAAATTGCAATCGAAATGTTTGCGGTGTTTATGGAGAGAAAATCACTTCAGGCGCTACCCAGCTGGCGAGAAAAACAAACACAGAGAACCGGACTCATCTTAGACAAGTGTTTTTCCTTTTCTTCCAGTCTACTTTCTAGTTTTTCCATCATCTCCTAACTTCGCTGATTCAAATCCTGCGAATTTCTCAACCAAAAACACCTGATTTTGTCTCCCAAACAAAGCGAAAAATTGCCTACAACTGAAAAAATCACTGGAACAAATTCTGAATGATTTCCCTTAGATGATTCGTCAACCACAAAGGTGACTCCTCGAGAAAGCCCAAGAGCTCCGGTACCAGGCGTCGTTTTGGAAGGGTGTTCAAACCCAAAAGGGTTTTCCAATGGTTTTTTCAAAGAAACAAAAGAGATTTGCACAATATTGAGGGTTGAATGATGTTTTTTGAGGGGGTTGGAGAAGCACTTTCATAAGGTTTTTTTTTTTCAAGATGTATTTCTTCTTCTTTGACGTTTTTCATCTTGGCTGTGCGAATTCGTTGAGATATACAAGTTTCAAAGAGCCAAAAAAATCATCAAATCATCCGGAGTCCCAAAAAAGACCGGCTGAAACTCCATTGGTATTACCCAGGTTCTTCATCTCTGAACGGTGATCTCCAAAAGTCATGGATAAGGGGTGGAGATATTTTTTGATTGCCCAGTGAAAATCCAAGTCTTCAAGGCCTCCCAACAAGAAAGTTTCAGGAAGAAAGTGTTTGCGTGTTTTGGGTGAGGTTGAGTGTTCAGGTGTTATTGAATAGCACTCATTTTCAGGTGAAATGTATGCTAATTTTTAGTTATTCTCCCTGAAAAATCGTGCATTGTTTGGGTTGGCGTCACATTTCTACACGTTAATGTAACGATGCCTAGTTGCTTTTCTTCCACCCTTGTTGGCGCCCAAAAAACACACAGCGAGCACGGAGGTGCAGGAAACAACGACGATGTGGCAACACCTGTAGCCGCCTGGTTGCACCATGTGAATGGAATTGGAGAACTGGCAGAGTTGTAAGTTGGCATTATAGCAGCCTTCGGCCTTAGGTTTTCCTGGGGATTTTTGTCACCCTTCCCTTTTTCGTTGGTTGGGCAGATGAGTTTTTCTGAACTTCAAGGGAGATTGGGTAGTTTCCTTCAGATTAGAGGTTCAGGGATTCACCCCAAGTTGAAGAGATGGAGTTTGTGAAAAATATCCGAAAGCTTGAAGTTTCTGTGTGAATTGCAGATACATTGTAGTGTTCAAGTAGATGATAAGCAACTCCCAACAGAGGGGGAAAAGAATTCAAAGCAATATATGGGAGTTGGAAAGCCATCTACTTTCCAGATAATTTGGATTTATGATTTACCAACCCCAGGATGCTGGCTTGTGGCAAATGAGTCGCTTTAGTTCCGATTCCAAACTTCTAAAAATATCTAAATTGTAGTCATTCTAGTGGTGACTTGCCGCCATCCTGGTTAGATCCAACAGATCATTGGTTTTTCCTGGGTTTTCTTCCAAGGTAATGAGGCATAGCCTCGATGATGAGGAACTTGATGTTTCACATCGCAGAGGGCCGGTGGTAGCCACTCCAATGCCAGGAGCGGATTTGTTGCGAATGCTTGGCTCAGCAATCTGTGTTGAGATTCACAACTTTTAACCAGTTGCAGTTGCAGTTTTTCCCCAACAGCAGAATGCTATGCCAAATAAGTGATAAGAATTCATGCCAAATCTACCAGACAAATGGAAACCACATCGCTTTTGGGATAACCACCTGAGCTTAATTTGTTCTTTGCAAATTTGGTGGGAGGTACGCCTTTCAGACGGTGTATGACTCCTCCCAGGCCGGGTGCTGTTCAATTTTTTTTCTTTTTACCGTTTTCAATGGTTCAGTTGGAGGGGGTTGTCTATGCCTTCCTGCGTCACTGTTGGTCAAAAGTTGCAAAATTTTATTTGGGTCTCAAGTATTTCAAAAGATGAATCACTAATATATCCCACGTAGGGATAAAGGAAAATCGTCTTCAAAAGTGCTTTTGAAAATATGTTAGTTTCCTTGGAGGGTACCCTTTGTCATCTGGAAAAGCCCCAGGGTTTCTCCAGTGGTGCGTGTAGCTGTCGCAACACCTCGAGTAGCAACACCTCGCGGAGCCCGGCAAGCAGCCAGAGACTGAGATGTCTCTTAGAGAGTTTTTGGAACACAGGATCCAATGGGACTGGCATATTTGACTACATGTTAGTTGATTTTTTATGTTGAATTAGTTAAGGTGAACATACTATCAGTCACATGGTTCATCCGTCATGGGGATGAAACATCAGAATCATTTATATATTTTGTTTTGGGACATCAGGATGTCTACGAAAAAAACGTCAAAAGAATGTGAGAATCCATCTGAGGTTGAAGCCGTCGAACCTCCAGTGTTTCGAGGTGAAAAAAAATCGCTTGGGTTTTCCTTGGAAGTCAAGTCGACCACGAAAAAGTATAGGTTCCTGGCATGATTGATGAAATAAACCCTTACTCAAACAAGGGTTTTTGCTTATACAAGAAATTGTCATGCTCCAGTGCTATTCCCTCAAAGGGAAAAATACAAAAAATGCAAACATTGTATTTTTGTCAATTGTACTTTTGCCTCCACTGGTTGCAGCCTTCAATTCCGCCGGTTTTTCAAATTGCCTGAGGGCTTCCAACATGAGGCTTCAAAGGTCTGAAAAACAGCATCTTTTTTTGTGTTCTTTTAAGATCTTCTGAAAGTCAGTTTATGAATTTAAAAATCATTCAGAAAGACATAGAAAAAAACCATGACAGACGGCTAGGTCGTGCAGGAAGCATGCCACCACCACAGTTAGTGCCTTGTGTATCGCCTCCAGCACCGTTGCTGTGGCTGAATTCAACTTGCTGGGCTCCGTGTTGGTTGAACGCAGAGTGGATGTTTTTGTTGGGCTTCTTTTCCGGAGTGTGCCTTCTTTTTGGGGGGGAACTTGCTATCCTTTCTTTGGTTATTCCTGGAAGATCCAAAGACATCAACTTGTGAAAAAGCTTAGGAAACGGTATGGAAAATTTCAACTATGCATCTTTCAAACATAGGATAATTATGGCTAAGTTCATCGAAGATGCCCCTGGAAGTCGTTGGCAGCCTTTTCTTTAATGATGCTTCCTTTTGGATGATGATAAACCATTCCGCAATATTAGAAAAAAATAGTGAAACTGGCGAACCAACCTATAAAAAGGGGTGGTTGGACTTTTGGGGATCCATAGAAGACTGGGCGGTGTAGCTTCAGCTTCGTCCAAGACAAGATCAACTTTTGGGATCGAAGATAGGTTGCCGACTCGTTTTCTGAGGCGTTTTGAGCCCCGCTCCTCCGGAAGGCCCGGGCGGGCCTCGACGCCGTTGGGGGAGCTCAGGGTTTTTGGAAGAGACAAATATGGCTTTTTTGACAGGTTGTTCGATGGAATACGGCCCAAGGGTATTCTAGAATGTCTCACATGATACTTAAGATACTCATATATTACGTATTATTTATGTTAAATAATTATACATAAACATACTGAATGCTGTGTATATGATGTTGTTGTATGAATGACACTGTGTTTGAAAATTACACGCGTTTGTTTGTACATATACATATCAGACATATAGCAGGTGATGACTTCTCAGCCCACTTTGTCAAAACTGAATGCTTTGATGTTTGAGGTGCCAACAGCAGTTGGGGAACTTAGTTGCAACCTTTGAACAGAACTGATTGTGTTGGCTGGACGGGACGTCATGTTTTTTGTGCCCAAAACAAACGCTGGGACCAGTTCGGGTAGCGCATCATGATGAATAGATGAATATCTTGTTGGTCAGATGAACACCTCTTTTGTGGGAAACTGTGAAAACTCGAATACAGGAAAAAGCTTAACCTCTCATGCATAATTAGCATATATATATATATATATATCATATACATAATTAGTTGCTTGGGTATATGAAGGCCGAATTCCAAAACCGCCAGATTCACCAAAGATTCAGCAAGGCAAAACAACATAGCAAACTTCACGTAAATTGACCGGAGCTGTTTTGACCAAAACGAGGTATCGTAGCCTGTCGGTACAGCCGCAACGCTGGAGGAGATTTTCTTGTTGGAAAGGGATGGAGCTACCATCAGTGTCGGAAAACCACATCATCAAGACCAATCGAGTTCTAAAGTGATGAAGAATAAGTGACAATCCCTCCAGTAATGCCCTCAATTATCCTTATTTGCAGATTGGTGAATTACTAACTTTCCAATTTAAGGAGATATACCTGCCCTGAAATCTAACATAGATACCCAAAAATAGCCAAAAAAAAGACTCAAGGAGTTTACAAACAAAAAGACACCATCATTTTTGTTGGTATTCATTCGTCAAATGTTCGGAGGCAGCCAATCTGTATCCATAAGCATTGATTTTCCTTCATCCTTGGACTGTTGGACCTCAAGAATGATCTGATGGGTCACCACCCTTTTTATCAAATCAGTTGTGGTTGGCGTTTACGCTTCGTTGATCCATCAAGGAGTAACACTCCTGGACCTCAACATCGTTCCATTGGTGATGCCATGCTTCAGGCCTTGAGACCATTAAGTTAACCTATTTTGGGGGGATCAAACAATGCAAATGTATGGTAAATTTGGAGGTTTTGGGTAAGATAGTGACCCCTGTTCTTTGGTATGGAAAAAATCTCATGTTTTTTTTTGGAGATGTCACGAAAGGGTAGAAGAACCCCCGAAGGGGGTAGCAGGTTTGGGCAGGTTTATGGGGACAAAATGATATTTGTTTGTAATTATTTTGGATATGTTTGGTCGGGGTTCGAAAACCCAGCCCTGGATGATAGCAACCAAAGGCACTTATTATTAAAAGTATTAAAAGGTGGTAGCCACTTGTTGGTGGCCTTTGCCTGCCTTTCAATGGACCCTTTGGATCTGACTAGGTTCCGCGACGCATTTTTCACGCACCTGTGCAGCTGGGGCCTGAAAACTCCCCGTTGATTTTGACAGAATGAGAGGTGCACTTAGAGTCAGCAAGGGAATGAGGCGAGTTTGACACACACAAATAGTTTTTTTTAAAGACGTTTCTTTATTGTCTTTGTCCATCTCATGGAAAAACCGCAGCTGATCGAAAGCTTAGGTGCCAACCACAACCTCGCTTAGTGCCAGGCAAGATTTTCCGCCGAGGTTTTGCCAGTTTGGAAGCTTTGTGAAGTTTACAAATCTATAGATTTCGTCATGTGGCCTGTATGTCCATATACAACAGCAATCAATATGACAGAAAATAATGCACAAAGACATGGTTTTGGTCAAAAAAACGCTGCAACCGACTTTTAGAGGCTTGGTAAATCCAGAAATTTTGACTGGAAAAATTGGAGGTGCATTAGCTGTTCAACCCTTGGTACAGTGGAGACCTTGGAGGTTGAAGTTGTGTCAAAGGAATTACATTTTCCATACCTTTTGAAATGCTTCGATGTTAGTAAAACCAATGGGTTTTGTGTACTGCTTCCAAAGCAACTGCAATTCAGCCAAGTTTTTGATGTGTTTTTCTGAGGCAGCAATTGCCAAGACAATTGCCACTTCCAATGCAGGCACAAACAGATGCTTCAAATGTTGAACTTGGTAGTTTTTTGCGTTTGTCTTAAGGCTGTATGTAAAGGTATGTAAGAACCAGGGTTGCCAAAGTAAGGAAAAAAAACAAAGCAAACACACTGACACACATATTTCCATTCATTTAAACCAGAAAAATATCCTATGGGATCCATGTGACTGGTATATTTACCTACTAATTTACCCTAAAAAATAACCAAATGTAGTTAAACAGATTATAGCTGCTTGGATTGTATGGGATTGGGTGGCCATCTTTCAGTTCTGTGGTCTGTGTTTTAGGTGGCACTTCCACAGCCCGCGCCACAACGAGCTTTAGGTGACCGGAGGGGTTTTCAAGCATCCTTGGTGTAATAGCTAGGATGAAGCTCTCTAAGTTGGTTGAAATAAGTCCCCTAAACAGGATTATGATTGTAACACCCAACTTACTAACTAGTTACCAACTACCATGAGCCACCAAGTTTGCTATTTGCTGCGGTGAAGATTCATATGGAGGCAGCTATTGGATTCTAAAGATTATGGTACCAGTGAGTACCAGTGACCACAAGTTTATAAGATATTTATCAGATATTTAGTATTTGCATCTCGTGCATTTTGGGGTTTGAGCTGCAATATCGATGTCAATTGACAAACCAAGAAGTCGCAAAAAGCAAGAACAGATGTCAACTTGCAAAAAGGTGTTTCAAAATTCAAAGTTTTTATAGCATGAAAGCACTGATCTAGGGAAATGGGATGGCAAGCCATTTGTTTTTGACTTTCCCAATTATCATGACCTACCGTAAGAATCAATTGGGACCCTCCAATGGAGGGGTTAGTTTGACCCTGTTTTTCGCAGGGTTCTCGGGTTCTCTTTGGGGTTTTCAAAATAGCCAAACTATTGAGGTGGCAGGATTTTTATAGAACATTTCAAGCAAGCATGGTTGCCGAAAGAGTGTGAGACTGCTCTATTGCCAGGAAGTCCAATCACCTTTTTTTGATAGCTTGGTCTACGAACCCCCATTTTTGATTGCTCCAGGGTTTATCAGCATTCAAAAGGAACCAGCCATCTTTTAGGGTCCAGGGTTTATCATCATCCAAAAAGAATCAGCCATTTTTTGAAAAGATTGTGGCAACGACTTCCAGCATATTGTGAACCGCTCGTGCGATCGATTGATTGCAGGGCCACCTCCTCTTCTAGCGCCTGTTATGTGGAGACCAGAGTCCAGGAGAGATTGCTATAGGTTTTTGTGGAATTAAAATTTGGCTTTTTGAGGTGGATCAGTGGATACTAAGAGATACTGAAAGAAAGGAGATTAAAGTTTCTGATGGTTGATTTATGTTGATTGGTTTTTATTATTTTTGTTGAGATGTTTGATTAGGAGGGCGAAGATGAAATCCCCTGAAAGAACTTCAGGAACAGACATGAGATTTTGGTGCCGACGCCCAGGATCATGGGACAGCAGCCATGGGTGCAGATTGGTCAGTGATTTTCGCTCAAAAACTGCCTCAGAATCCAAGCTGAATCGCTTTGCTAAAAGAAGAGAGCAAAGCCCAAAAGTTGCACGGTAGGTGTCTCTCGCAGATTTTCATGGGCCTCAAGATTGAGACCCAGCTTCTTAATGAGAATTTAAGAACTCCACGAGCGAGAATTTGCGATGGAAATGTCGGAATCCGAGAAAAAGGTGTAAAGTGATCAATCAAAGCAATCAGTTTGCTGTCCTTTTCATGAAATCATGCCATTTTATGGTGGTACACTCCGGAACTTCATTCAAAAACCGTTTGGATTGCCGAAACACGTCATTAGTGACCACGTGACTTCTTGCAGGGATTTTGAACTTAACCCGATAGCAACAAGTGATGTTACCATCGGATCTTCACCCCAAAGATTTGTTGGGCTCAAGAGTTTCACCAGCTGAAACTGGATGCCAACTTTTGGAATGGGGTGAAAACCCGCCAACAAAAAACGCTGACTTTTAGACATAGAACATCACACTAACAAGATTTCAAGGACGCGGAGACACATGGCATGATGTTGATGCAAATCAGAATACTTTTAGATGAACTTAAAGATCGCAAGAAATTCACACAGCCACTTTAGTCAGTTTTTTTGCAAGCCCGCACACCTGCAACCGGGGTGTTCTTTGGCTTTTCGTTTTTTTGTTTCGGGATCTTTTGGAAAGCAACAAACACAATTTGGCAAGAAAACAAAACGTCGGACTTCTGGTTGATTTCCAATCAACATGTTGGGGGTTGCGGAAACCCTTTTTCACAGTGGGTAAATAATCTATTGATTTTATTGAAATGAACGTGCTTTTAATCTTCACATATCTTCACTATGCACTCTGAACCAGTGTTTAGGCAGGGCCCAATCAACATGTGCTCAGTGCCAGTTGATGCTGTTGCCATGGCTAAGACATGAACTTGGCTGACGAGTTGGCAGAGGAGAACTCCGGGGGTTTCTGTGATTTCTGAAGATGCAAAAGCCATTTGGAAAACCTTTGAAATTTGAGGGTCTGGTCAAGTGATTACCAAAGTTATGTAAACAACACTTAAAAACAATACCATTGTGAGCTGAAAGTCCATCATGAAACCATCATCTCGTTCCACAGCAAATCATTTGGGGAACAAACTTCAGACCTTTCCTTACCTCTACAGGGTTTTAAACATCACCTTCAGGGGTGTCAAATGATGGGTTAGACCTCCACCTGTTTTCGTGATGTTGTATCATCCAGGGACATAAATCGTTTGCAAACCCTGTCGTTGCGGAAAAGTTTGCACCAAGATGGTCACGTTCTAAGACTAAAATCATGGAAGATGATCGGACATTTTGGAAGTGACATTTACTTCAACGAAAAATGTTTTTGAGGAAGAACAGATTGGTGGATCGCTGCGTGATTTAGAAGAAGCCCTCGCAGAACTCTCCGAGCAAAACGAGCGCTTAGAGGAAGATTGTAAAGATCTGGAGGTGATCTGACCTGTCAGAAGGTTTGTCATTTTCTTTTAGCGAAGACCTTCTTTTTTGGATAGCCAAGTGCAGGGATCATTTAAAGACCCATTTTGGGGGGATCAAACCTGATGCAAATCTACGCTAATTTTTGAGAAATTTCCCCTAAAAATTATGGATCGTTTGGGTTGGTGTCATATTATGACGCCTGAAGTGTGAGATCTTTCACATGATTAATGATGTTTCATTTACCTACCACCAGTTTAAGCTTCGTATTTTCTTTCTGTCTTACAGCGCTTTACAACTCCTAGTTGTTTAAAAGGTTGCTTCCCTATCCATCTTGAAACATTATGTCAAAGCTCCAACAAGACGAAAATTCACTAAGTTCATCAAAACAAAAACTCAAATCAACTAAAACGAATCCATCCCAGCTGACTTTTACATCCTCAGCTCTGATGTTTCAACTTCACCTTAGACCAACTCAAATCAACAAAAGCTCAGCCTAGGCGGTGGTTGCAAAGATGTTTTATTTGTAATTTGTATCCCTCCCTAAAGAAATGATCCAATTTCACAAGCGTATTTTTCAGTTGGGTTGGGAACAAAAACATCAACATCCACAGTTCTTGGATGAACGTTTCAACTTTCATCCTCGATTTTTTATCCAAGGCGCATTGTCGTGATTTGGAGCGCTTGGGTTATCCCTCGCCATGCCCCGTGGAACAGCTTTTGTTGGATCCGCCATCGCAGCAGTCGACCCTGGATGCCCCGGAAATGCGAAGGCCGTCCGCAGAGACGGTGGAGGCCGAAGGGCTGATGATTATGTGAGACGGTCGATTTTTTTTTAGGGGAAAAAGATTGCAAAGGGCATGGATACCTTTTTTGCCAACTTAGAACTTAGACACTCAACTTACGGTCATACCCGCTTTTTGGGTGAGGGGTCCCCACAATTTCCAGTTGCTGCTTTCGTGCTGGGTCAAAGCAACCATTAGGTTGACGCTGATGCACGCGTGCGAGAACTTTTGCAAGCTCGTGACTTGGATGATTCATCCGTCCATCGCCTATTGGTGGCATCCCCGGAAGTGACGAGCATTGCTTGATCTATGAATGATACCTGATCCCTTGTGGAACGCGAAATGTCCATATTTCAAATCCAGCTAAAATCCACTTTCAAAAAAACACAGATGTTTGGTCCCTTAAGATTAGATGGCTCCTTGGTAGTGTGCATTGCTATTGTATTTGGATGTTGCTCCCTAAACTGTTATATGTGTCAGACAGATTTCTACGACGTTTATATGTTTTTGAGGCGAGAAATCCTTTGCAGCAATGACTGAGATGCAGGAGCGTTGCAATCATCAGCAGAACGTTGCTCGATGCCAGCGGCCAAAAACGGAGAATGTTGGTAGATTTGAAGGGAACTCGCCTCCCTGAAACAGCAAAAGGGACTCAAAGTTCGGACCTTCGGTAAACTTGCTGTTAGTTTTAGGGTTCGTGCAAAGATAGATAAATATTTTACTTCAAATGCCCAGCATGGACCATGCTGGGACCAGAATTTCTATGTTCAACTGGTCTTTTTCCCTTTTCAAAGGTAAATGGAAGAGTCATTGTTACAGACATGTTCTTGGATCCGAATTTGAGGCACTTGGATTGTTACACTGTTGTTTTCAGGTTTCAAAAAGGTGTTCCTGTTTTTCACGGAGGAACAACAAGAAAAGCGCTGGAGATTTTTTGGGCTTGTTTGGTCAAAAGCACTGGTGCAAAAAAAATAAGGAAGGCATTCATCATCAAGTATTACTTGAAACATTTGGATAGATCCGATTTGCACCAGATAATACCTGACAGTGTGTTACCTGATGCACTACGGTGGCCACCAAGAATCATCACATGTTTGTAAGCTCAAGGAGGATCGCCATTTTGATGAAAGAATTCACAACAAAACCTTTGGCTAAAGCCACTGTCACCCCTCGGGGTGGCAGCATAGCTCCAGTCATGAAGGGAGCCATCAAAGTCTGACAGCGTTGAATTTACCAAACTGAGAGTTTTCCTGTTTGGACAATAACAAACAAGATGATAAAACGGATTCTTTTTCGAAGATGTTCCTCCCTGCAAGATGTTGCAATTTGTGATACATTTCATATCTTTTTTCGTGGGGTGGTCAGATTTTGATGTTTTTGGTGCTCTCAGTTGGTTAAAACAAACTGTTTTTTAATGCCAAAATTGTGTCCAAGGAGATGGAAAAGCTGCTATTGGAGCGATCCAAACTGCAAGCAGATCTGATGCATTCCAAGGCAGAATTGCAAGAATCTAGATATTTGGTGAATCTTGGATGCGTTTATGCTTGTTGAGTCTTGGTACTTCAAACCTTTTCCCCCTAAAATCCCTTTGTCAAAATGATTCTGGTCAGATTTCACCACGGGAATAGCTTCTTACTTTATTAAGTTTAAACCGGGGTGATGATTTGACCGTCCCATACTTGCCACAGAATTGACATGAAAGTTCAATCCGGCGCAGATTTCAAGCCATGACTCTCAACACTTCAACAAGCGCAAACGTTCTTCTTCCTGAAGTATATTTGGATGGTTTCCAAACAGTCAAATGGTTTTTACCCCCCAGGGGGGAAAAAGTGATTCAACTTAGTCAGACTTGGCTTTTTGTTGGATGAATGATGGCCTGTCCCCCTTCCCGGGCGGCTTGTCACCACCAGGAGTTTGGAATGGAAACAACCCGAAACCGTTGATCTGAGGCAAGAATTGCAAGCTCAAGTGCCTTGGATCCACAAAATACATGCCGAAAATCTTTGGGGCGAAATTTGACAATTTCTTATAGAACTCAGAGGGTTGTTGTTGTTGTTGTTGTTGTTGTTGTTGTTGTTGTTGTTGTTGTTGTTGTTGTTGTTGTTGTTGTTGTTGTTGTTGTTGTTGTTGTTGTTGTTGTTGTTGTTGTTGTTGTTGTGTGTGTTGTTGTGTGTTGTTGTTGTGTTGTTGTGTTTGTTGTTGTTGTTGTTGTTGTTGTGTTGTTGTTGTTGTTGTTGTTGTTGTTGTTCGTCGTGTTGTTGTTGTCGTGTTGTCTGTTGTCTGTTGTCTGTTGTCGTGTTGTTGTTGTTGTTGTTGTTGTTGTTGTTGTTGTTGTTGTTGTTGTTGTTGTTGTTGTTGTTGTTGTTGTTGTTGTTGTTGTTGTAAATAAAGATTGAAGCTCCATAATGATGGCATGGTAACAATAAATTTTGCTGAGGTGATAGGTGGTTAGCACTTGAGGGATCTTACATTGAGACCATAGTGATGACCTACCAAGTCATGCTTGCATGCTTGAAATAATTCAAATTTTCTAATACCTCACCTACATACCCCTGGAAGATACTTTGGACCCTTCACCAACAGTTTGTGAAGGCATTTTTGTGGAGATTTGGGGATGTTTGGGGTATCTTCCCAGGGTATGTGGGCAAAATCATTGACTTGTCATTTTGCAATACCAGAAGATTCAATTTCTACTGCGATTAAGTCTGATCACCAAAAAATGGATGTCAAGTATTTTGGGGGCGGAAGGAAATGGCACTCTGGCTGAGGTCGAACAAAATGATCTTGAAACCCTTAGTCATACAACTGGTGATGATGCCTCTTCCAACGCTGAAAGTTTACATTCCACGTACCTTGGACGGAATGAATGAGTAAAAGTTTCTTTCAGACCTTGGGGAGTTTTGTTTTGGCATTTTTTGGTGGCATATGTTTGGGGGGGAGAGAGCGGCTTCAATGTGTTCATCGATATTTTGTGCCAAAATTCATGAATTTTTTGGGGTGTATGTCTTTTTTGTTGGATGTTTCTAGATGCAGATTGGTGGTGGATTGAGTGAAGCTTCTATACTTTTTCCACCTCTTAGCAGAGTCAAAAAAAAATGGTGTGTGAAGATTTCCTGGAAGTAGAAAAGGTTACGTGAAAGCTTCTCAAAGGGAGCGCCATTTGACTATCCCATGGGATCAATGTATGGAAATTTTTACTTTTACTTAAATTTACCATAATAAATCAACGGTTCATGTTTATCAATATACCATTAGATCTAGTCAAATTATGACGCGACCTGAGCTGAAGTCACCTTAACTGGTAGTTTAGTAAGTGAATCCCCCAAAAATGCCTTGATCATTCAGGTTTTGGCATTATAGTTATTTGCCCAGATACACTGATCCATCATGGGAGCTTTCAATCAACTTTCGGATCTTCAGGACGTCACGCCGTGCACGAAAGAAGCGGAACATCAAGGGTCAAGGCTTCCGTCAAGCGAAGTGTCTAGATGAAGGAGTCGAGTTGCCAATACAGGCCATGGTTTCAGGGTGAGGGTCGGTCTGAGGAAAATTGTGGAAATTTCTATGGAAAGCATCTTGAGGGAGATTGGAGTTTGGAATTCTGATAGCCTAAAACAAAAAAGGATCAGCTGTACTATTTTCGTATCGAACATTTGTTGCCATTCTGATTGATCATTGGGTTACGAAGTGACTTCATTTGGGGCTATGTCAATCTTGATGATCCCTTACAGATGGACTAATCCTTTTGGGGAATCAAATGGCATGATTCTCAGCCATTTCCTTCAAAAACAAGAGTGCTTGGAGTTGTTTTAGACAAAAGACTCAAGGCTGTTTGTGTTTCTTGTGTTTCTTTAAAAAAAACAATCATTGGCACTTTAAGACTTAACTTTAAAAAAAGGAACAAAAAGCAAGAAACACGCGGAAAAACCTGCATCTCTACAGCTGAGCTTGAGGCCGATCCCACAGAAGTCTTACTTCGGAGCCTTCTTTCCAAAGCACAGGTGACTTTGGAGGAAGGGATGGATCACTTGGAAGCGATTTCGTGGGATCGCTTGGTGTGATGGCTTGTTTTGGCCTTGGTACATTTTCTCTCCGATTTCGTTCATTTTCCTCTGGAAGCGGTAGAAAATTGTTACCTTTTCGTATGAGAGTGTTTTGTGGTTATGTGTTTGTTTGTATACGAAAAGAGGCCGATCTGAAGCACAATTTGATAGAATCATTCAAAGATGACTCATTCCTTGTTTGCTGGACTCGCATTCTTTGATGGAAAGGGGCAATGTTCACATCACGTGGCATCTATGTTTGACCCTCTCACTTTGTTCCCTTTGTTCCTTGCAGCTGGAGGAGATGGCTCCACAACATGGTTGTTCTTTTGTTCATGTGGATGTCACTTTGTTCCTTAATTTTCTAGGAAGTTGGAAAACAAAGACCTCCCACAGTTGGGAATCTTGCAACAAATCCCTATTATGCTGCGCAAAGTGCTCTGCCCCTTTTTGCTAAGGCGAATTCTTTGTGGTACGAGTTGTCACTCTGCAGCACTTTGCTTTGTTGCTTTGTTTTGGGAAACATTAGACAAATATGTAAAACAATTCATGTCCGTCACAAGATTGTGAACATCCATCTTGGATCGAAGCAACAGGCTTGGCGAATTGATTGTAAATCTAGAGATTTGGCATGCTGCTCATCATAATCCATGTATTTGTGGATTGCATTTTTTGTGAACATGGAGCATTCAATTTTATTTTCATGGAAAGCAAGGAACCAACAAAAGGACTATGACTATCCCTTGTGTTCCGTGCATTTGAGAACAAATCCTTGTTGTTTCGTGCTCCCGTAAAGAAACACAGCTTCTAAGGATCCTTTTTCTGCTGGAGAAAGCAGGCGAGGAGTTACCACCAGCACGTTCAGAGAGCGAGGTACAAAAGGAACTTCAAGTCATGGCGAATCAAATCAAAGAACGGATGCCTGGCTGAATTGTTTTGCAACTCTGTCGAGTTTATGGCCGGTTTTAAAAAAAAATGTTTTTGGAGGTAGGTAACCAAAAATCAATATTTTTTGTCACCTGTATGTGATGTGGAACTTGTTTTTTCGCCAAAAGCTTGAGCTTTACTGTGACGTTCAAGAAGTTCTTGCTTTTCTTCCTTAAACTCTTCTTTGTGATTTCTGTTGCTATTTTCCTTTTCATCACAACTTGGTTGATCCAAGTCTTTTCGAAACACCAGCGCTGCGCTTGATTTAAAAGGCTTCAGCAGATCTGTGGAAGCGATGAAACTGCTGGAGTGTTGGAATCAGTCCTGAAAACCGTGGGCAAAGCAACAGATCAGGCGTTTTCCTGAGTTTTGCCATACTGTTTCGTGATTTCTTCGATATAATTACATTCATACCACCCTCATAGTTGATGATGATTATCGTCCTAATTTAGCGGATGGTGAACCCAATAGTAAGGGTTTATATACCCATTATACGGATTATCATCATTGAAGGTGGTACAATTTTTCCCAAGAAAAACGACTTTTACCCCTGGCAGATATTCACAGTGACTCCGTTTCGATTCACCAAATGTCAGGCGTTCGATTCTGCTGTGCTTTATGTGGACCAAAAAGTGGCCTCTTCACCCTCCAGCATCGTGGGCGACACCGTGAGCGAAACTCGGAGTGGGCCAAGGGAGTCGACCGTGAGCGAAGTGGGTGAGTCGCAAGTGGTGCCTTGGGATGTCAACGCTGTCGGAGGAGTTTTTTTTGTAAAAAAAAATTGGCCTGGTGATTGAATTTCCATAAATTACCCTATTTGGGGAGGTTCAAGCAATGCAAATCGATGGTGATCTAAGATTGACTTGTATTCAGAGTCTTGATGACTTGTACCGCAGTTCGGGACAAGAAGTTGTTGAAAAAATGACCTTCAGATTGATGACTTCTATATCAGATGGTTTTTCAGTAGATGCATGCCATACCTGGTAAGGTTTCCTTGGAGTCACGCGGGAAAGCCGGAGAGTGGAAACGTTTGGATCCGTGTCAAGTTTGTAGGATTTCCACCAAACATCTTAAAGCCCCCCGCGTGTTGTTCCCATGACCGATTTTTTCTTTAAATTTCAAACACATCCCAAAACGATCCACCGGATGCTGAAAAACCAGGCCACGTTCAAGCAAACTGCCAGAGATGCAAGAGCACGGCTACAAGCTCGTCGGAAGCAACGCAGCAGTGTATTGAGTCTTTTGGTCGAACTTTTTGCGATGTGAAAATTTGTTTGCTTTTACTCATTCCATATGCTCCATCGGACTGTAAATTTACCTACGAATCTACCGTGAAAATCAACCATTGATGTAGGTATATAGATATTCCACACATGGAGCATATGGGCATGCTGTTTTACCAACCCCTAAAAAGTAACAAAAGTAACAGCTGGAACCCAAAACTGATGGTTTGTAGATGTTTCTTCTTTTCCAATAGTAGTGGTATTTTCTGGTTCCGTGTTTTCGGAGGTGTAATAGATCTAATTATCTAATTGAATGGATTCTCACCAGGCAGACCTATTTAATTTTCCCCATTGTTAGACTATCCGTTTCTCTTCACTCTTGCCCCACACTGTTCTAGATTCTAGATCCATTTATATATTTTCTCAATGAAACTAGGACTTTACGTAAGCGGTTTGGGAATGAGACTTTGGAATCTTGAGTGGACACCAAAGAACAATCTCAGCTTCAAAGAATGGTGAAAGCAAGGGGCTAGACAAAAAGCAGCCATCTTATAACATTTTTTGGTCCCCGGATATTTGCAATATTCAATAGAGTTGTTTCCAAACATGTCTTTTGAAAAAATATCTCGCAAAACCCGTCACAGAACACCAACATCTCAGGTGTTACAAGCAGAGACGCATGAGTTCCAAAGCTGGACCTCCCGGAAGTTCTCGTTTTTGCCACGGATGACCTAATGCCGCGGTGTCTGGTTCCAATCGAAGAGAGCCTCACCTCGGTGGACGACAGATGGCGGTGGAAGAGAGCGAACAAAGCAGTGAGTCGTGGAAAAAGTTGGCTGCCTTGTCGCATAACCAACTGTTGTCGATGTCGATGTCCTATGATTCCTTTTTTTGCAATTTCATTTGTTTTTCGTTCTTGCGATTTCATTTGTTCTTGCAGATTTTGGCAACGACAAGGGCCCGAATTGATGGTGAGATCCATAAAATTGTTGGACAAGTCCATTTAATTTTTTCGGAAGCGTATTCAAAATCATTGACAATTTGTTCAGGGCATGAATCATTCTTCGACCTAAGAATAACATGTGCGACAACGAGACCTGCACCGTTGATCACTTCATTGAAACTGTTTTTCTTGGCAGAGATTGGTGTCACTTCAGCCGCGCCATGGGCAGTGCCGCGTCGGCTGTGCCTGACACGCCCGAGTCCGAATTACAGCGCTACGCTTTGCACCTGCCGCCTTCACAACGTTTGGTGGCCCATGAAAAATCGGCAGACACAAAAATGCCTGGGAATCAAAGAAAAAAGATTTCGGAGGGATGCTTGCGTGTAGTGCAACAAGCATATAATTCGGTAATACGTGTTGAATAAAATCCAATTGAAAGAAGTGTTTTGAAATGCAGGTGTTGGATTGGTGCATATAGTCAAAATTGGATGTGTTGATGTTTGCAACAAATGGCAAGAGTAACAACAGAACCACATTGTAGATTCATATCCATGACCACCACATCGGGGGAAAGGAGAATTATGAAAAAATCCATTTCGTGGGGCAACAACCCGGTACAAGAGCAAGGCTACTTGGACAAAAGAACCTCACTGGACCCAAGTCGTTTTTGCAGAAAATCGCGTGAAAAATCACACTGAAACCAGAATTGCACTCACAAAGTTGTTCAAAGTCAAAAATCATCGAATTGCTATAGATGCCACCAGTGGTTTCCAGTTGTTATGGATTTTTGTTCTTGGGTGCTGAGGCGAGAAATTGTTCGAGGCAATCGAGAAAGCAGAAAAAGCGCAGGACTGTGGTGGCCGTTTGGTGGGAAAAAATGCAAAAATAGTGACAATGAATCCTGTGGAGCACAGGATGAATGTACAAAAATAGTGGTTTTCCAAGATCAGACAAAATCACCCAAAATCATGAATGATGAAAGATCCGAATGATGGAAGATATTATGAATCTTCGGGTTTTTGTTGGTTTGGGACTATTGCTACGTTCCTTCCACCAGGAAGAGGAACTTCCACATCCAGGAGAGGAGGCCTGACTAAGAAACTCCTTAACTCGTTAGCTAACGCTGTGGGCCATATGCACATGGACGGAGAGTCGTGGACAGTGATTCGTCGTTCTAAAATCCATGTGAGATTTTATAGATGGTTGATTCAAATTAGGTGGAGATGTCAATGAGTTTTTTTTAATGTCGACCTTTTTGTTGGAGCCTAGATGTCAAGCTTGACGTATCTTCAGCTGGCTCACCAAACTGGATAGATTTTGGTTCTTCAGGTTCCATTCACTAGAAGAAAACCCTCGTTGGTTGATTTTGTATGGAATTTTGTCTAACTCTCTGTTTTTTGTTGAGTATCATGAACATATCTTTTCATTTAGGAATCCACTTTTTTCGATCAATATGGAGCCCATGGTGCCCACTCGTCACTCCATGTAGAGGTTCTTTGGCAATTTCAAGACGAGAAAAATTTCTACCGACCCAGGCGACTCTGAAACGGGGAAACTTGACGAAGTTTATGGGTCATGTTGGCAATGTCATTGACACATTGATATTTCGTTTACTGATTTTCTTTAGAGATTTGTTGGAAGGATACACTGAATTCATTTAGATCGTTTCAAGCTTCAAAAGCTATTGAACTGCATAAGAGGATGGATTTCAGGCAAGACCAAATTTGGCGATTTGAAAAATCGAGCAGACTTAGCCCATCTGGATCATAGTCTCAGTGTGAAAAAGTTCGGTTCAAATCACCGAAACATCCCTTGGTAACACGGTGACCCAAAAAAAACGTTTGCTTGGCAGGGATTTGGTGCAACTGGATGGCAAGGAATGGATTCCAGTTCCCAGGTGACAATTTGGAAACCAAAAAGTTTGCCACTGCGTCATTTTTCAAAGATTTCTGCTTCACAAACCGAAAGGAATGTTAAAACTTCCGACATCGAATGTGTAGGTTTGATCCGGCTTCATGCTGTGAGTGTTTGATGAGGATTGGAGTGAGTGAGTGAGGTCATATCAAACACGGCAAAACTCCGTTTTCCCCCAAACAAACCACCATGTTCTCGGTTCGTGAGACGCCCAATTTTCTGCAAAACAACTGAGATCCGCCTCAGAAAAATCAATGAAAATGGCCACTTGGTGGGTAAATTGTGGGCAACTTGGGAGGTCAAGTTGGGAGAGTTTGTGACATCGACAGCCAAAGGGAAGATCTTTGAAGCTGAACAAAGTATGTTTGTGCAGCTTCATCTTTTTGGTGGAAGGCTTTGTTGAAGAAAGATGCCTTTTTGAAAAAGCAACTTCAAACCCAGATTGGTGGTTTGTTTGGGGACTTGGTTCAGATTGGTTGGTGGTGTAATAAGGCTTAATTTTTTTCACCACCAACCTGAACCACCAGTTTCAACCCTTGAAACGTGGTGGTTCCGTTTTGATTCATCCCGAATCTTTGGTAAAATGATGCTCCAATCTCAGCATGTTTTTTTCAACTGAGAAGTGAAACAACCACAACCACCGACGGAAAGGTACTTTCCATCTTGGCCACAACCAAGAGGTGAAACGTGAACGTGTCATGTGCCTGGGTCAAATTTCATCTGGACTGGTGTCGAATTTTCAGATGGATTCGGTTTGCCACCCATCTTGGAAAACACACAGAGTTGCAAAAAAATGGGGGAAGACAAATTGGTGAAGGATTTTTTGAAAATACATACACCCCTGAAAACTAATATGGAAACTGGAACTGGACTTCTGGAAAAGGAGATTCCTTAGTTGCAAACCATCATTTTCAGGTTCCATGTTAGTTTTCGGGGGTGTATCTTTTAGGACTTTATTCCATGCTTTCCACACTCCTATGTTGATATGTGAAGCAGATCAGATTCAAAGATTTCACCCCAAAAGACCAACCTTTTCAGCGCGAAAAGTTTGGAAGGCAACACCTATGATGCTTCAACTTGAAGGGAAATCCTCCCATACCACCCCAAAAGTAACTAGCAACTACTTGCTGCCACCAGAAGAAAATCTTTGACATGGATCTAAACCCAAAAAGCTACAACTCGTTGGGGTTGGCAACTTGAGGAAAGGCCAATTTTCAAACATGCACCAAAATCTCCCAAAATGTTCAATCAGTTGAGCCTGGTGCAAATGTTGAATACGTTCTTTGGGAGGAATTTTGAAGTTCCGTGAAGCCATCCCTGTCGTGGCTATGTCTTATCAGACTGTATTTAGCTAAAGGTTTGTTGGTCAATATTGGTGGTTCATGATTCTAGGCATCCTCCCAGTAGAAATCCTTTGTCGTTCTCCATTGGAATGGCTGGAAATCCTATCAACTGCACAAACTTCACTAGACCGATGCACCGGAATTCAAACTCACCGTTTGCTTCAACAGCTTTTCATCACTTCAAAAACAGGGGTCATCAACGGGGCATGGTCCGGGCATGGTATGTTTTTTCATAAATTTCCCCTATAAATTGTGTGTGTTCTTTGCGTTGGTGTCATTGCGTTGGTCCCTTGAAAAACTTTCCGACCGTTTCTCCTTTTTTGGATCCCCAAGGCGCTATCCTCCAGGTATGCGCCCTCCACAAATTTCTGGCATCACGTGACTTGACTTTGGATGGACTCGAAAATCTACGAGTGGTCCAGTGATTTGAAATTCCATGAATCAAGATCCCATTTGTTTAACCCAACATCAAAAGAAATCCAGCAGAGTGTGCAGAATGGAATTGAAATTGGGTTTTCTTCTGAGGTTGAAGCAACTGTTGAACATGTACAGTGAACATCGAGAATTTCTGGAGACGCCCAAGTGGAATCCCTTCGCAAGGTTCCTCGCTTAACATGAGAAACGACAAATTTGCTGGTGATTTTGGTGAGGGGATTCCAATCAGACACAAGAATCGACTGCTACCTGGGAATGGTGATACCTACCCCAAACAATCGAAAAGGTATCCTATGTGTGAGCGTCAAACGGGTGACTGTTTCAACAAAAAGGGATTTAATATCTATATTGGGTGAAAACCTTTCAGAACGTTGGGTTTTGAATATAAACCACCAGTCAAATCAGATGAAAGCAGTTTAAGTCCTGTCATTTGGGGAGCTCATTTTTGGGGTGAAAAACCACTATTTTGGAGTTAAAAGCTTGGCAAAAATTCCATTTGTTGCACGCAGGAAGATGCAACTGCCTACCATGTATGATGTCGTGCCAATGATTGTGAAACCTGCTACAGCCAAAACAAAAGGCGGGGACGCTGGGAAACTTTGCCTTAAGAAACGAAATGACCGGGGAGAACACACAAAAAAAATCACGGGAATTTTCGAGGAAAGTTGTAATCAGGTCATCAAAGGTTATTTTTGTTTTAACGGTCCAACCTAATTCAAGCAGGATCGGGGAATTTCTTTAATGGGACCAAGAATTCTTTGCGGCGGAGGTTCCTATTCAGAGCTTTTCACACAAAAAGCCGTGGATGTCTTCGTGTCGCACTGGTGGGGTCATGAATTCTCCGAATTTGTGAAAGCCTTGGAACATGCCGCGTCTTGACCGCAACACCTCAGCAAAGCCGTCGTACCAAAAGAGGAATGATTGTTACATGAATTGTGCATATCAATATATCCAAAACTACTGTGAAAATATCGACAATGATTAGATATGGACATAAGACATATCTACTGATGTCTTACTGATGCACATAATAAATATCTACTGATGACAAATGAAATATCACTATATTTGCCAAGCTCCAACCTCGACGCATCTGAGGCTGCTGAATTGGTCCAACGGCAGTTGCCGCTCGGGGGAGGGGGAGAGTCCAACGGACCATGTTTTATCTAACAAAAAAGCAAAGGGGAACTTTAGCACCTTCAAAAGGCCTAAAAGGCTGGGAATTTCTGTTTGGAAAACCAACAAAAATCCAATTAAAGAAATTTCCAACCATTTTTTGTTTCATCTTTTCTTTTTTCTGGCAAATTCGAGAAGAACAAGTTTTTCCAGCATAATGGTATATTTTGGTCTAAGTCTAGTGAGTCTAGTCGATCCTGGTGGATTTCTCTGTTTTTTCTATGCCACTTTTTTTTTGTTGGTATAGGTCCACCTACAAGGGATCTGGTGATGAAAAAATGAAGATTTCCGAAACAAGGATGTTCTGGAGAGTCGCAAGCATTCTTTGGGCAGATTTTTGTTGGGGACTGCAAGATTTTCCCCAGTGTCAAATGTGTATGGATGATTTAAATTTGATTTTGGCTGGGTGGTGTATTTTTTTAATGCCCTTGCACCAAAAAATCCCAAAAATCCCCCCCCAAAAAAAGGGTTGGTCTTTCCGCGGGTTGGTGGTTCAATCGCCTAAGGAAAGATCGCGATCCCATGTCCTTGGTGTTTCCTGGATGAAATTTTTGGCTGGGTTTTCTGAGCCCGTTAAAATCGCAATCTTTGAAGTGAGATGAACTTTTTTTGTTGGAAGAAATTGCAGGATTTTGTTCGATTCCTACGGCCTGATGTTTAGAAGACAAATGTTTGAATGACGAATTGAGGTATGGTATCTAATGATATTCACTAGTTTCCATGTGCAAATTACATCAAATTAAATCAAGTTACCATTTGGAATTTGGCAGAAACTTAGCCAAGAAACAGGCTTTTCATATCAGCAATCACTGACCTGACATGCTTTCGTGGGATTGCCTGTCAGCACCAGCTTGTCTAAATTCATCTTGCCCGAAGGAGAGAAAATAGATAGAGAACAGATTTCTTTAGATTTCCA
The DNA here is from genome assembly GCA_000507305.1 of Breviolum minutum Mf 1.05b.01. Classification (NCBI taxonomy): domain Eukaryota; class Dinophyceae; order Suessiales; family Symbiodiniaceae; genus Breviolum; species Breviolum minutum. Next base: position 35,317 of record DF242368.1, on the reverse strand, counting down.
GGGAAAAAACATGTGGGAAAGATTTTTGAGACAGAAACCCTCCCAAAGACATGTCATGTTCGAGTTTGCTTCAGGTTTTGGATTTGTTCCTTTGCCAATGCTCAATGGACAGTGAATTTGGGATCATCATTGGAGATGTCTCCCTTTGAACGTGCGCTTGCCAGTCAAACGTGCAAAGCCGTCGTGTCTTTGTTTAAATTAAATGATGACGAGCACCGTTTTTAAAACAAAGATGTTGGAGGAAATTCCATGCAAAATTTGCCGCAAGGTTTTTTCGGTTCTTACGGGATTTTGTTGGATAGCAGAAAAAGTAGCCCCAGGATGGGGTTACTCAGCTTTTGTCTCAGTTTCTCGTTTCCAATTGAGTCCAAACTTCAAATTGAAGGTATGGAATCTCCCTTCAAAATGACTTCTCTGTTTCTAGATCTATTTGATATTGCGAGATGTGCAAGATGGAAAGTCTTCATTTACCACTGGGCAATTATCGTTCATGTTGAATATGAGTTTCGATGTTATTTCTGCAAGCTGGGCATTCATATACACCTTACTATTGATCAAATCAATGTGTTAGCCGTTTTTGCCGGAACCACTTACTCAATGAAGTTTAGCGTATGGATAGATCAAAATCTATCCAAGTGATCTTCTGGAAACCTCTGCTACTAGGAACCATGCTTGAGGTCATGGTCATGGATGAGCAAGCCATGCCCTTGACACGCATTTGGTGCATTTATGAAGTGCTCCGCACCAGCGTCACTTTGAGGAAAAGGACACAGAATTCAACTGCTTTGGTGGTTGGGATGATTGGAGATAAGAAATGATAAGAATGAATAGATGACGTTTTCAGGACTTTACACATTTTGAAGATAGATATTGGAAGAAAAAGAATTTCTCATGCACACAAGATTGCATTTGCATCAGGAGGGGATCCAGATTACTCAGAAACTGAAAACTGTATATCTCATCCTTTATAACTTGAAAAATGAAGTTATACCTTGGCTTAATTACACCTTTCCCAGTAACTCAGTGTTTTTAGTCAGTAGTTTTTTCTAGGTAAAACAGCATCACCTACAAGCACGGATCTTTGTCCATTGTGATGCCCAGATCACTGGGAGGGACAGCCCAAAACCCACACGACTTGAGGTCCTTAATTTGCCCTTCTACGTCTCAACCAAAGATGGAGTTCTCCTCGGTGAGTCTTGTGGTCGAAAAGACAAAACACGGAGATCAAAAACGGGACTTTAGGACCTAGATTTCATTTCTCTTCCCCTCTTTGGACTAGGATTTTTTAGTTCTCATTTATCTTCTTCCAGACTAGGGTTTTTTTTAAGAAACAAAAAAACTTCGTGGATATCTCATATGATGCAAATTATATATATATATATATATTAGATTGTACACCCCAATGTTTCAGTTTTTCGATGTCTCTTCCCACCAAGGCGTGTTCAAGAGAATCCAGCCCTGGCACAAACTCTGTTGGCTTTAGCTGAGAAGTTGGTGGATTTAGAACCAACAGCAGCCTTAGCCAGCAACGAAGAGGACCCCATTTGCTCCAAAGCTGATGATATCATTCATGGTGAAGAAAAGGAAGCAAAGAAGCCTTTGTTTTTTTAGTGTTGCTTGTGAATTTTTATTTTGGAAACCCACAGCAAACCCCATTCTGAACTACCATTTCTCAAAAAGGACGCTGTTTTGCTGTGAAAGGTCTTGTTGTACTGTTTCCAGATCCACAAGTTCACGGCAGCTCGGGGTGCAGGACAAACGTATGATTGTGGATGCTGTCTCTGACGCGGTGGGTGTTCCACAATTTGCCCTTGCAGTGCAGAGCAGTTTGTTTGATATCTTGCGCCAGGCAGGGTTTAAGGTCACTCCCGTGCAGCTGCAAGGTGAGTCATAAACTAGAAGAAACGACAGCAAATCTACGTATACCAGGTGGTATAGATAGAAGCAACATATTATTTATTATGATGATTTTTAAGATATGAATGTATAATATATACATTACATTTATATGTATGCCGGGTGGTCCAATGCAATGTGTTCCTGATTTGTTTTCTTACCAAGATTTCCACCTTTCGAGGTGGGTTATGCCTTGTTCTCCAAGAACTGGGCGCTCAACTTTCGATTGCTTCAAGTGCTCGGGTACCCAGTTGGTGTCGTTGCTGGTGAACATCAAGAGATGTATAAAAAAAACGAGCCATAGCCCTTTGAAATGAGGTGAGGAAGATAAGTCATGATTTCATGGATTTGAAATATTTGAAGTATGGTCCAAGATGTCATGTGGTCAGGCATCGTGCAGCATCGCGAGAAGTTTTCTGGTTGCAAGAAGGAAAGAGAATGAGGTGTGGAGACGGGAATGAGGGGTGAAAGGGTGTGCTTTTATGACGGCCATGGATGCAGTCGACGTATTAATTGCTGTCATAATTGACCTTCCGGTCTTTCTACCATTAGATTGGTCTATTCGCGGTCTCGTAACTTTTTTCCATTGATTGAGTCATGGATTGGTCGAGCAAGCCAGACAATCAAAAACTGGTTGTGAACCTTTGATCCTTTGGCAAACTATGAAAGTCTCAAAAAACTCATCCTGATTTCATTTAAGGTTACACTGTCCATTGATTTCTTGACCGTTCATTCACAACTCTTGTCCAGGCGCTTTCAAAAATGTATGGGGGAGTTCTTGAGGTGATTCTTTCGGATGATTTTCTCCAGAAGTTGGGACCCAAAATTCCGAAGGTCAAAGCATGGTCAAATCCACCATTTTGCAATGTTATTTCCCCTCGCCAGTGGTCGCTTTAAACGCGGACCTCGTCGTGGCCATGCTCCAGAAGAGCGTACAAGCTTCCACCGTGCTGCGCAAGAGGTGCGTTAGACTCAGATTTGTCATCAGAAATGGCATTTGAGACCTTGCAAAAACTTGGAGACACTTGAATTTTGAGCCTGACATGATTCAATGGAGGAAAACATATGTTCAGGATGAAAGTCGGGATGCTTACAGTAACTTTAGGTTATGTTGTAATTCCGACCCATGACTTGATCTGGGATAAGAGGTGAGGCAAAGTAGATGTTTTTTGTTTTTTACAATCTCAAAGCTTTGAAACTATGAACTCATCCAACCTGCAGATCTCTCAACAAAAAGATTGTCCAGGGCGACCGACAGAAATTGAAAATGCTCCTTGCGGAGGAGGAAGTGTTTGACTGCCTCGTTTAGCCACCGGCGTCCATCAGAGAAGATGGTTGACACATCGTTTTTGTTTGTGAAAGATTTTGGTTGGTGGAAACATGCTGAATCCAACCGCTTGGGCTGGTGAGTAAATGCACCATATCAACTGGCAGATTTTCTAGTGGAGTTCAAAGAAAAACTAGACGTGGATATCCATCATAGATCCGGGGATGATTGGATATGTCATATGGAACTGGCCCATCTATACTTGGGCCAAAACGTCCAGCTTCACATCGATATTGGAAATTTCACAGTTGGAGTTTTCAGGACTTTTCGACTCGGAATGAATCGCGAATCGACTCATGACAGGAAACAACAAAATATCAAGGAGTTGAATGAGCAGCTTAAGGCTGTGGACTATCGGCCCCATGGCAGAATTTTTACATGAAACCACGAAGGGTTCAAAAAAGGTAGGCATTGGTGTTCAGAAACATCAGGTTTGGTGAAAATCGCGCGATAGTTGATGAATGCTTCCCAAAACATTGGTTGCGTCAACCACCAGGTTTTGTTCAAAGAAGAAGAGAGATTTTGATTTTGCTTCACGTTCTGCCAAATTTATAGTAGAGTTTGCATTCCCTTCAGCGAAGATCATCCAGAAACATCAGGTCGCAAGCATGGGGTTTATCCGTTGTTACATCTTTTTCAGGAAGCAGTATGAGATCGAGCAGCACATCCAAGATTGCCTGAAAAGCACAGTGGTACACAAGGATGAGATGGGACAAGAGGCCGAAAGATGCAAAGTCTCCGGTTTCCTCTCATGGCGAAAATGTTGCGAGTTTTCCCGTTCCAACAACCATCTCGGATAATCGTGAGGCAATCCACCTGGCGGCGCGGTATAGCGATATTGCAACCTTTCAGATGCTGGTGGACAGCCACGGAAAAAGACCAGACTGATGAAACGCAAAAATGATCAAAACGACCTGTACATGGCAGTTACGTTGTACGAGATAATCCAGGCATTCAAAACTTGAGTCTTTTTGGTCTTGTTTTGTCTTTTAGGGGACAGATCTCAAAATCGTGGAATTGAAATCCAGCAAGTGGGATGTCTTTTGGGGGCATCACTTTGAAACGCTGTCCATTTGCAATTGCTGAATCTTTGGAAAGTGCAACAAGAAACCTTGAAGGGTTTGAAGTTTGCCATGGGGTGATGAAGGCTAGATTTCGATTCCAAATGTTGATGGTATGTTTATTCTAAGTGAAGCTTTGTAAGGTTGCTGCATGTTGATGTAGAAACACTCCTGATATTTTATCGGTTGGCAGCTGAAGCATGAAAGCTATGGCATTTGTCGTGAAGTTATTCACCAACAAAGGCTCGCAGAAGTTTGTAAAAGGAAGACATTTGAGGGGATCTCTTTTTTGCCACTGGTTTTCTTTTCTCATTCCTGATTCACATTCATAAATCAATCCCATCCTTTCTCAAGAGTTGACATCTCTTTAAACTCTTTATCTCTTTACACTCGTGGGAACTAACATATTCCCTTTGAAATGCATTTTTGAGTCGATGTTTGTCCTTTTTTTTACAGGATATGTGAGTTTCCTCGAGGGTAAACGGTTTTTTTCACCCGAAAAATTCGTCCCACGTTGACCGAGGCCAAGTTGGAAGGTGATGCGCTTCACTCACGTGACTTGTTGGGTCGCTTACCATTGCACCGTGCGGCCGAGTCAGGCACGGTTGGGTTGGGCAGGGCACCACGGAAAAAAAGCGGAGGGGAAAACACCGGAGGTTTTTTGCTTGTGGCCCAAACAAAAAGACTGGAAAGAAAAAATGGTGAGAATTCAATGAAGTTGTTCACAACTCAAATTTCAGGATGATTCTTTTTGTTGCTTTTTTTTGAAAGTGGTAAAACCTGATTTCACTTTAGTAAAAGATACGGTTTATGCATGGTAAAATGTCCAAAGGAATAGGATCTGCCTTTGCGATGGTGATGTCGGTGTGATGAGGATATGTGTTAATGCGTCGTTTTGAAATTTGAGTCCATGTGGTTCAAGTGAAAAAAGCGAGGTAAGACAGACCTCCAAGCAAGCCACTCTCTAATTGTGTTGTTGATTCTTCACTGAAAAACCGTGATGTAAGATCAAAAGTTTGACCGTTGAAAACCACCCACAATGGGAAGGCAATGCATTGATGGTGGCTGCTGCCGTGGATGCATATCGAACAGATGAAATCCTGCAGGAGAACAAAAAACACATGGATATTTGGAATTCTGAAATGAGATCAACCAGTTTTTCTGTGGCCGAATCTGAGAATCATTGAATCACCCCATTTTTTCTTGAAGGTTTTCCAACTTGAGTCCAAAAATCCTAGAGAAATGGAAGCTTAAATGCCACGATGCAACGACCCAACGACCACGACTTGATGTCTTGGACAGGAAGTGGACAAAAAGCAACACAGTGCGCTGGATTTGGCAGTGCTCTCAGGGAGTGTGCCAGCAGTACGAGCCTTGAAGATCTATGCCAGGCTGCTAGAAGAAACCTACATGTTCATGCTAGAAAGAATAGAAAGAGAAAGATTCATAAAAACTTTTGAAAAAAGATGTGGTGACGTCTCAACTGGAGAAATTGTGACATGTCACAGCAAAAATTGAAAGCCAAAGTCGAACATTTCTTACCAACCACCACAGCAGCACCAACCACCCCACTGGCCGTGACCAAAACCAAAAAAAAGAGCACGCCAGTTCCCTCGACTACGGCAAGAAGCGTACAGCTTTGCACTTGGCAGCCCAGTGGAATCATGCAGAAGTCCTAGAGGTGGTTCCCGCGGGAAAAAGTGACCAAACAACCAGCAACAGGAGGGGTTTCGCCTTGATAGTGCATTGTTTGGGTTGGTGTCATTAACACCTGACCTATACCCTCCAGGGAACGAGTTGTCATATCCCACCGAAAGGGAAAAGGAGAAATCATCGACTCAAAAGTACCAAAAGGTGTGGGAATATGTATGTCAATTCCCAGAAAGGGTACTTTATAACTTGCAACATGTTGGGTAGCCGGGGGGGGGTTGCCCGGGCAAAATGTTTGCTTTAAGGCTGAGGTCCAGACCATTGGATGATAGATGCTCGTCAATGTTATGAATTCATTGGTTTTTACAGCTCAAAAGGCAGTTGCATTGCAACCGTCATTAGATCCAAATTATCCAATCATAGTACGAAACAACAAAATCCAACTTCAAAAAACCAGAATTCTTGAAAACAAACGACCTTCTCAAACCCCAAATTGTGTGCAAGTGCAAGAAACATCCAATGGCGTAGCATCGACCATGTGTGCTAGTACACCGAACGGTAACATCGACCCCATGAAAGTCGGGCAAACCCCCCCCGTCTACCCAACATGTTGGAAGCAAAGCAAACTTCCTCGAATTCAGCAAAGGTTGATCAAATCAAACTTTGAATCCTCAGTTGTTTGAAGTTTAGAAATTGGTTGCCTTTCAAGCAAAAAGTCAAACCGGTTGTGTGTGTGCCTCTTTTACCATTCTAAAAGTGAAACATTCATGGCTGAGATCCGGCAACGGAATCGAAACTCAATAGATATCTCCATTGTTGACTCGTGGTAGTCCTAGGAATTGAGTTATGGGCTGTACTTATAACTGGGGTTTTCGGGGCGCCCGTCTTGTACCCTGTCTTTTTTCCCCTAAGGCTCGTTGTTTTTCTGCGGATGCCAGGCCTTGTCAACGTTGGGCTTCTCCGTGGACGCCTCGGACAACGACGACACCAAACCACTACACCTGGCAGCACGCTTCGGCCACACCGCGGTGGTGGCCAAACTCCTAGGAGCGACGAAAAAAACACGTTTTCAACGGTGATTTTTGGGTTGCTTTTTACAACCGGAATCCAAACGGAGAACAATGAAACAATGATCTCAAATGCTGTCAACAACAAAAAATGGAAAAAACGATGCTGCCAGAAAAGAGGAAATGAGTAGTCTTGGTAGTCTTGCTGAAAGTCGCATCTTTTTTTTTGGCGAAGTTTTCAGGGGTGAACTGGTTTTGGTGTTTGCAAAGGCTCTGACAATCGGAAAAAAACTGAGGTGATTTTGCTCTGGGTGTTCAAAAGATTTCCCCAAAAATCTCCGCCAAGACATTCTCGACATGAAACTCCCATCTTCCACGAATCGAGCACTATGGTACGATAAATCCATTTTGCCATGAAATCTCATCAGCTTGCGAAATATCAGAGGAATCAGATCTATCAAGGTGACGTTCTGCTTCAGATTTCTTACATGGCTGACACCTTGAGGGTTGCCCAACCCCTGTAACAGTGAGGAAATAATCTATGCCTTTCTATTAAGAGAACCCTATCAACCTTCATTATCCACTGTGAAACGGTGCTTCTGCAGGACCCAACTGATACAATTCAACCACTTTTCCTTCCTTTGTTCTCATTGACAGGACTTGGTGCAACTGTCACAGCTGCAACAAGGTTCGACGTCATGTAAACCAACCACCACAAGGTAAAGGAATGTTACAAGGAATACATCTCAAACGATGATTTGTTGATAGTGCATCTTACTAAGCAAAAATCAAAAACAGCAACCTTACACTTGTTTCACCGCAAAATTGTTTTTTTAAGATTCCTAAACTGGTGAGCGTGCAGATTCCCAAAGTAGAAAAACAAGAACAGATTCATGAACTCCATGAACTCCATGAACTCCAACCATGTAAAATCATAATTTCCCCATAGCTTTTCCCACAGAAGGCATGACCTGAAATCACCTAATTTTTGATTTTCACAACCTTCCCACCGCCAGCTTTGGACGTACGGCACTGCACTGGGCTGCCCTGAATGGTCACGTGGGCGTCACGCAACAGTTGATTGCAACTCGGTGAGGGATGATTGTTTGATGGGAAAAACTCCAAAAAGTGTCATGAAGATGCAAGGAATCCAAAAATTCAAGACTGTTCGATGGCACATTTTTGTTGAAGAATTGGAGTTGAAATAGCTGTGGAAGAAATGGTGGATTCTTCGAAGGTCACAGCTCGATGTTGCAAAAGGTGATGTGACTTTGATCCTATGATCTCGTAGATCAAAATGGCCACTTGCGAAGAGTTGTTCTACTTGTGGTTGATTTGCAGTCCTTGGTTCCTGATCAAAACCCCGGTTCATAGATGAATGTTTTTTTACTTCATTTGGAATGATTTCATAGTCCCATCAATATGAATCCTGAATCCCTAACAACTTCTAGAGATACTACTATCAAACATTTTCCATGTTGAAAAACATTCGCATCTCAATTTCAAGATGGCAGTGGACATTTTCCCAAAAAAGGACGTTGCCGTTTCATAACCAGGACTCGAACTGTCCCATCGATCAACGGGATAAAGCTGGCTGGACTGCTTTTCACTGGACCTTGAGGCCTCCAACTTACACATTCATTAATTCGAAGTGGGGATGGCTAGTCAGGGATTTTATTTTTCTCAGTCAGGCAGGCCAACCTCCCTAAACTTTTGGGGATGACGAATAAGTATGAAAAAAGCTTATAGTTTCAACATTTTATTACATGCTCCGTTGCATGGCTGAGTGAGTTTTTAGGGAGGGAAGAGTTGATGTCATGCCTTATTGAAGCTGATCCCGCAGGCGTTGCCATGCGAACTGCAGCCGAACGCTGATCAATGGATCAGCCAACATATTGATGGAAGCACCTTGGACTTTGAAGCAAATTGCTGAAAAGGAGCTCTTTCACCTCAATGGCACCGGTAGATTTTTGTTGAAAGATGTCCCATTCACCTTAGCCACTTGGTAGGTTTCCTGTGGCAACATGGAAATTGTCACTTCAATCCTCCCAGTGCACTGGAATTCAAGGTCGCCAGAAAGCAGAATTCTGAACACGTTGATATGTTATGTTGATCCTGTTTCCAATTTACCTGTTTCTTATCCAATTCTGCTTTCCTGATTTGTCATCTGCGCTGTATTTCTCATTCAGACAAACACCATGTCTTTGCATTCTCAACAGAACCGGCATTGCAGCAGCCGAAGAAGCACAACCCAGGATCTCAAGAACCAACGAAGCACATTGCACATCGCTGCCTGTTTCAACGTCGAGCCAATATTTCTGCAGGCCGGCGATTTCAACAAAAACCTTGGCGATGTTCGGTTCAAGTGGTAATTTCGCAGCAGATCTTGGTTTCGGTTGGGTTGGATTGTGATTGTTCTTGTTGAGTTTGAAATCCATGGGTTGCAGAAAAAGCCAACCTTTGGGGTCTTGCAAAACCACGGTGAGTTGACAGAGGAGCTGGTGGAGCAGCAACATCACCTCACTTTGGCGACCACCGACGTCGGGATGCTAAGATCCCCGAACCACCACGAGCGAGTTTGTGTTTTTGCCACAGCTTTCTACTCCATTTCCCCATGATTTTCTTTGGCTCACGGCATGCATATTCGTGGGGCAACTTTTTTTCAATTGCCTGTTTTTCGTACCCTTCAGAGTTGTCAAAGTTTTTGGTATTCTCCAAATTTTGACCAGTTGAGTGTGGAAGAGAAGCAAAAAAGGCGGAAATCTCACCTGCTTGCTCTTCCAGCCATCCCAGATTCCACCAAACCAAACTCAGGTGGCTGGAAAGACACCACTGCATTTGAGTGCTCAATGGGGAACGCCTGATGTAGCAGTGATACTTGGTTATTTTTGGGTGAATTTTTTGTCACACATGTTTTTTGGCGGTCACCAAAAAAAGATGAAAAATGATGAGAATGGGTGACACCAGTCCCAGTTTCACGCCAGAACCCCTGTTTTCGCATTGTTTACGGAGTCTGTGAATGTCATCAACTTTGGAATTTGGAGATTGCAAATCCATGAGGAGTCATGATCATCCGAAGCCCGACTTCAAATCAGCACCGATCCATTCTTTCCTGCAGAAAAGAATGAATCCAAAGCCATCTTTTGTTGCAGCAACGATTTTCCAAAGACTATGCTGGCATTGTTAACATCATTGACATTCTCATCAAATGTTTTAACCAAGTAACCATGCAAATGAATGTTTTTGCAACAAATTCCAGTTCCGAGTCACTTTCCATGAGGACATTGTTGTTTTTGAAGAGTGACTTGGAAACTCGCTGCAGCCATCAACGGACACCGTTGTATCTCAGTGTTTCTTGGACAAGGATTCAGAGATAGACCCGCTGACTTTAGAGACAGGTGACATGTTTTGTGGGTTGTGCAGGTGCAATGCATACAATGAATTTGTGATGTTGTTGCGGAGGGTGTATTTTGATTTGGCTTTAGGTGGTGTTTACAATCAACTTTTGAAAAGAGAATTTGAAATATTTCCTTTCAAACGTATTCATAAGTTTCCTTGTGAAGATGAACACTGATGAAAGTGACACAAGTTTTGACATAAGACAACTTTAAGAAAGCTTTTGCAGGTAGACTGATGTGTGCAATCCATTAAGATTTCAAGTCCAGGCACGCCGTGGCAACGCCTCCGTTGCTTACGAGTTGCTTCGGCACGGTGCAGATATGACAGCGGCGGATGCGAATGGAGTGACGCCCATGTTCGCAGCGGCCAGGTTGGCGTTTTTTGAACTTTCCAGTGTTGATGACATGACATTGAGTGCCGAAAGATTGAGTACATTTTGGCGGCAAACTTGCAAGGATTTTATTGGTGAATTTCGAAATCTGATTCAACTCAAAGGCAAAGCAAGGTTTGAATGTTCTTGACTCCCCATAGTATCCTGATCAACACAATGAAAGCTGGCACAAGAAGGCACAACCACTTCCGTGTGGTGATACTCTTGTTGCAGAACCACGCAGATATCACATCTACAGAGAAGGACGCCAAGATTTTGTGATCCTGGTGAGGTCAAGAAGTGTTAGATGAAGAGCAAACAAAAAAGGGATGTTAAAAGAAAATATAAGATCGATATTATTTGGGATAAAACAAGACACGAAAAAGGTAAACTCAATTCTTGGAATCTGGGGATGTCAAGCAGCTTGGTGTCTTCCACCCCTTCTTAGCTCCACGTCCCTGATAGGATGGCATGACCGTGGTGCATTGGGCAGCCAAACATGGAAATTGTGAGGCCCCGACGTTGGTGATTCCCTAATCCACCATTTTGCCAAATTTGTAGATTCCTAAAAAACTGGAAATCAATATAGAGGTATCATCTTTGTGTGCTGTCAAAAATCAGGCAAAAACTATCTAAACACATATTCAGCATGTGATTTGCTGTGGGATTCTCATTCTTTGTCAAATAGTTGGGTGAAAATTCATGTGGATAAAAAAGGTGTGAAATTTCGTTGTTTGACAATTCGCTTTTTTCGCGATAGGCCCTGAGAGCTTTAGTGGCCAAAAGCTCCACGAGTGCTATCAGCCTCGTATCATCCCTGACGCGTTACGGACGCAGTCCGTTACATATGGCTTGCTGTACTGGAAAAGAAGAGGCGGTGAAAGTGCTACTGCAGTTAAGGCCTGGAAATGCTTCTTCAGTGTCAAATCACGGGAAATCCACAATTTTTTTCTCATATATGAAAAGTAGTAAAATTGATCTTGCTATCGTAGAATCACAGCCAACCTGCGATGTGAGTTTCCCAGGAGCGACCCCACACAGCGTCAGAAGGTGCTTCGGGCGGCTTTGTTACCCCCGAAAAAGAACAGAAAACTTTGCTTCGTAGCCGAAGTGATTTCCATGAAGTTTTGCCTACTCTTTGAAGTGGAAATGGGTCCTTTCAAGATTCGTTTCCTTTAGATTCGCATGATTTTTCCACTGAACCATGTTTTATGGGTAGACGTTGAACCCCAGGACGGATGGATGCCCATGCATTTAGCAGCCAGATTTGGACATAAAAAGGTGGGCAGCTTTCAGGAAGTGTGGACTTTTTGCTTTCTTTTCGAGACTGATATAGTTAGATAGTTAAAGACAGATGAAAGATTTTGTAGATCCAGAACTTTCATTCCTTGATTCCTTGCTTCCAAATTCTCAAATTTACCCATTCTGTCATTAAAAAAAGATCAACGAAATGCAATGTTCCATCCATCGACAAACATCCCGAAGGGTTGATGTTTTTCGGACCTTTCCAGGTAGTGCAAGTTATGCTCAACAGTCAGTGTGATCCTGATCCTCGCGGAGTTTATGGTAAAACACCTGCTCATTGTGCTGTGGAGCGTGGCAGCATCTCAGATTCAGTTTTATGAAACAAAAACAAAGCTGGATCCAAGAGGAGCCCTGTATGTTTTTTTAATGGAATAATTTTGATCAGACTCATTTGAAGAAACTGTCTCAAACAGATTTTTTCTTTCATGTATTCAATCACCAGCAAAAGTCTTCAGTGCAGTGATCATCACTCGGATACAGTCTTCGAAAGTGTTGCTGGAGAGACCTTCTGGTGAAAACAAAGCACTTGTGAAATGTCCCAGTGAAATTCCAACTCTCCAGAAGTATAGATTGATTAAGTCTTCTATAAATGCCACTTTTCATCAATCTTCAAACGTTTCAATCCAAGTTGCACTCGCCGTTTTTTGACCAAGACCTTCATGATACCTTCTTCAGAAGTGGAGTGGAGATGGCACAGTGTTTCGGACAGCACCCTAGCACTTACCCTTAACTGCAGAGTTTGGAGTAGCTGCCCGCCTGTCCCGCCTGTCTGCCTAGGGCACCCGGGTCCGTGGGAAAACCCACTAGACCATACCGGACCCATGCAGTGGAGATGGATTATTTTCTGACCGATGATGGTGGACGAAACATTTGGCATTTGGCGGCAACAACTGGTCAACATAGGCGCCTGAAACGAAACGCTCTGACAGTTGGATAACCACGGGAGTTGAAGATAGTAGAACAACAACAACAACAACAACAACAACAACAACAACAACAACAACAACAACAACCACCACCACCACCACCACCACCACCACCACCACAACAACCACAAAAGCATGAAGATGTAGACCATGTTTGCTGCAGATTCGAATTGTCAGGTATTTATGTTATTTTTTTGGAACCATATTCAGGTTTTGTCCATAAACTGTAAGACTTTAGGTTTCACCCGGACTTCTCCTTTTCAGGTACTTTGCGTTGCATAGTATGACAGATTCCAACAAGGGCCGAAAGCATATCCTCGCCCTGACCAGTCTTGATGCTGCTCGGTTTTTGGCTTGTGCAACTTGTGTACGTTTTAACCTGTTTTTTTGGGGTTCCAAAATCCTCTCAATCGAGGCATTGGGCAGAAGCCCTTTGCACTGCGCAGCAGCAAAGGGACATCATCTTGTGGCCACTCGAATTTGTGAGACCAAAACATCAGGCAGATTTACAGGTGAAAGGGGTTCAGAAAATGGGACCTGTATTGGAGGGATCAAACAATACAACTGTTTGACTTTTTTAATGATTTACTCCATGTTATGACCCCTGAGTGAAATTGTGAGAGTTCTTCTTAGCCAAATCCAAAGATAATCCCCGATTTGCCCAAATGATCTAGGAAAAGTTCTTCTTCAGCGTTCAACTGGTCTTTTCAAAGTCGAGTAGGAAGTGAATGTTGTTCTCATTTGATGATCCTAAGGGCCCTTTGGAAGTGAAACATTCCCAATTTTGGCTGCGACTTGGGAGTGAATGTAGTACTTCTGCCCAATGCATCCAAGGTCAAGACGATTCTGGGATGTTTACTCGACAAGAATGAGTATGATCCACGTGACTGGGCTTGGTTAGGGGTCAATTGGGGGAAGGAAATTCATGTTTATAGCGTTTATTCTATCAGTGTTCAACCAAAAAACTGAAAAAACAAAAGTGTTGGACTTCTAAAATAAACCGATGTGAAAAGGTTGGACTTTCACATTTTCATGTTTTTCTGCCTTTGCCTTGAAGGTTGGGACAAGAAGGAACGGCCACGCTATGGTGGTCAACCTGAAAACGACATCGAGGATTTGCTCAATGAGGAGATCCTTGGTTTTGAAGAATGGAACGTCAGAATTTCATGCTTCGCAATGTTTTGTGCGGTGATTTTTGTTCTGCTAAAAACAAACATGGGTTTCAATTATCGACATCGAGGAAGTGTATCCATTCGTGCTATTCATGCTTCCTGTTTAGCATTGGATCCTTTTCCGGCGCAACCTTCGTTGCTGAGGCCTGCTGCGTGTCCTTTGTTTCTCACAGATCACCAGGGTCGGCAGCCTTTGCATATAGCCGCCAAGAGCGGCTTTGCACAGGCCGACTTGGCAAACATCCCGAATTCAACCTATTGAATTAGATGAAACACGGGCATGACAACAGAGAAAAAATAATGTTCTCAAATATCATCATATTGGAAAAAAAAGTTCCTATTTCTAAGAAAAGAAAGCTTTGTCGAAGTTATTTGAAATGAGTTTTGCTAGGTAACAGATCCCCAAGGTTTGGAAACCCAAAAAGTCAGCAAAGTTGGGTTAAAAAATGTGAAAAGCTTCACTGTCAGTTTAGTGGACTTTTCACTGATTCCTTGACACCAACCTGGCACTGTTGGAGTTCAATTGAATTTTGCGGTATTCTTTGAGGTTAGGGTTGGCACCATGAATCCCCTGGACTGACAGGTGACATCCTTATTGGCCAAGTTCATCTTGCAGAAGATGGATGAAAGCGTAGTGCCGCCATCGATTTTTTCTTCAAGTCTTCAAAATGGATGTGAAAAAAACACAAATTTCCCCGGCTTTTGCAGACAAAATTGCCAGGTCGGTCAGTTGAATTTGCCGGATGCAGATGGCAACTCTCCTATGAAGCTTGCAGTAGACGGCAAGCATTGGGAAGTTGTAAGGCACGGTTTTTGTAAAAAAAACTCAAGATGGTAACGTGGGAAAATCAAGAAGATTGACAAGAAGACGTGTCCATTCGGATTATCGTGGTACTTCTTTTAACGATCGTGTATTTCAAGTCTCCCTTCATAGAAGCAGGTATAAGCCCAATATGAGGATTAAACAGATGTCCAGATTCTTTGGCATACACAATTCTGCTGTGTTTAGTACCATATATCATATATTCTACCATGTTTAGAATCCATTCAATAATTTCATCATTTTCACTCCACGGGCATCAGTTATCTTCAACAATCCAGCGGGATTGTCCGGATCACAGGCGGCTGGTCGCATTGGGTCTCCAAGAACCATCAGAATTGAAAGAAGCCGACGCATTGGTTGCCCTGCAAACACCTTTGGGCAGTAAGGCACTGCTTGATGAGTGAATGACTAGATGGGTTGGTGGTTCCCTCATTGGTCTTGCGGGTTGTTTGTCAAAGGCAAACCCCACCTCCAAAAATATATGTACCTATATATATATATATATATATAT
>DF242368.1:0-19798 GCA_000507305.1 Breviolum minutum Mf 1.05b.01 | reverse complement strand
CCCCACCTCCAAAAATATATGTTACTATATATATATATATATATATATATTGTGTATATTTTAATTTGTTCAAAAAAAAGCTTTAAAAAACTCCATGAATCGATTTAGAAACAAAAAAATGATCTCAAAATGCAGTTTTTGGTTTTTAGAGTTTTTAGTGGCTGCAAATTAATGGAAGTTTATTCTCGACAGCAAAATTCCTCCACTTGGTTAAGAGTTAAAGTTCTGAGGTTGTAGAAGTGTTTCATCACCAATGGAAAGAATTTGCACTTGCAATTTATTTCATTCTTTGGAAGACTACGATGTTTGTATGAACTTGGTACTCTTCGTTTAATGTAAGTCAGATGTAATTTTCCACAGGGCAGGGTGCAAAATGTCAGATGTTCCACAAAGAAACATGCGTTTTTTTGTGGATCCCAGGCCAAATGATCTTCAGATTGGTGTGATTTTTTTCCAAAGTAACCAAAAGGATTCAAAGTGTTCGTGTTCTTTTTGCCATTTTCTGTGCAGGTCCGGGTAAAGGAAGACTTCATGATTGATTCTGGAAAGATGCTACGAAAAGGCCGGTGCTTTTGAAGAATGATTGACGTTTTTTGTTGTTTTTTTCTTGATGTCAACATTTTTCACACTTCCTGAAGCTAATAGCTCTCCCCTGAAAAGTGCTTTTTGTCCCAAGAGGAAATTTCATCTTCCAACCACGTTGATTTTCAGAGGTGTTCACTCGGTGTTAGTTTCAGGGTTGCCAATTTTCAATGTTGTCAAGATTGATGCAACTAGAAAATAGCATCCATGTCGTCTATTTATTATCTTTCTCCTCATGGTTCAGTGGAGTTCATGGCACATGTTTTCAATGTAACTATTGGAGATACATCCATTTTTCTCTTCAGCTGATCGAAGGTGAGGAAGGCACCTTGGAAAGCTGCGATGAAGGCCTTGTGACCCTTCAGTTCCTTGCAACTTCAAAGTCGGCAGGAAGATAAGATGCATTGTATTTCTTTTTGGTTCTAACGAGATGCTGATTTTCCTAAGAAAATCCAAAAGACTTGACAAATATGTCACATGTTTCATCTTTTCTGACAAGTAGACTGGGATTTTGAAGAAATAAAACACCGATGAATATCCAACAAGGTAGGTATTTGAAGCGATTTGATGAAGTCATGGAATTTCTTCACCTGTCGTTGAGGTTTGTTGGTGAATTGGTTACACAAACACCTTCGCAGTTTGCAAGCTGCTGCATCGCAGAGAAAACGCATCTTGTCTTTCAGCTGACGATCACATCGAAAGTACACGAACAAACAACTATGAAGCTAAAACCCATGTGAATCATGAAAAGCTGATTGATACATAGGAGACTAGAAATGGGTTGGGATCTATAAGGCTGGAGAAGATTTAGAATGAACTCTCAGAGACCATCAATTTTTCGTTTATTTGCATTGCCAGGTCTACAGTCAACCATGGCTTTTTACCCTCCATTTCTGAAAACACGACTGTTTTTCCTCCATTTTCAGATACTTGCTCAATGGTTCTTCGTGGCATCGTCGAGCTAGACGACCTTTTCCAGCCTTTCAAAAGCAACCCAAAGCTCCAGACGTTCCTCTTTCCATCGATGCTTGTGCAGATCGAGGCGATCAATTTGATTGGATTATGGGAGATTATTTTTCGTTGGAAAGCTGTTTTAGTCTTAATTAACGGGTATTTCTGGTAACAGTTGTGGAATTGAAAGAATTTAGTAGGGAGAATCGTTTGTACTGCACATAAAAGGCAGACAGAGAGAGGGACAAATAAAGAAAAGTGGAATGTGAGAAGTACTCAACTTGCCCTGGAATGTGGACAGATTCGCCAGGAGACTTCGCAGAGGGTGATGTAACTTGTGAGCATCGAGAATGTGGCACACAACAGGCATCACTTCGATTTATCCAAGATAACTTGAAGTTGCTTTTGATACTTTGATACTTTTTGTTTTCTTTTTTTAAAGATATTTGCAGGGACACCATTACCCTTTTATCACCCCCCGTTTCCTGTTACGCGGCATTGAAGAGTTTGTACGGACATCCTTGGTACATTGAGGTGGCTCAAGGCTTTGAAGAAGACAATGGTTGGCTGCGATTGAAGGACGGTCTCTACTTGTATCTCGTCCAGAAAGAGCAGTGTGACGGAAACATGAAAGATGAATCTCAACAGTGGAAGCTAGAGATATTGTTGATTCCATTGGAGATACTGGTGATACTTACATATCTATTCATATATTCATATCTATTCCATGTCCAGATTGAAATTTGGTAAGATGGATGAGTAGGTGATTTAACTCGTTTTAAGGGCACAGCAAAAGGTCAAACGAAAAGATCCTCAGTTACCCATGGTTGTTACGAGGCCTCGGATGGTGATGTTGGATGAAACACGAATGGTCCCTGCATTAACACCTTGGAAGGGACCTTCCTTGCGATCTGGGCAGTTGGTGAGGACTGAAGGTTGACAACGTTTTCTTTGGAGTGTGTCGGCTAATTGGAAAGTTTGGTGGTTTTGTAATTCTTCAGAGAGAGGCATAAATTGGGCAAAACAATTGTTTCCACTTCTGAATTTCACGTTCATTTTTTTTCTTGGGCGATGGATCAACAGTGTGATTTCATCTCTAACCGGAAGGACAAGGGAAGAACTGACCAAAGGACGCATTGCACCATGGAGAATATGTTGGGAGGGGACGGGCCGGGATGAAAAGACAGAATCGTAAATTGTAACTGACTGCAGCAGTTGAAATTGGAGAAGACACATTTATGTTCAATTCATTAAATCACTAAATATTCTGAAATAAACCAAATAGTCTTTTCCACAATTATTGGACAAAGACGGTGGGGTCGTTGTCAAAAGTCACCCCCCCATCCACGCCATCTACGCCGAGTCCGTGCCTCCGGGCACGGTGGGTTTGGTGCGTCGCATCCAAGAGACGGATGTCGCACTGGTGGAGTTCGAGGGAGCAGGTGCCGAGCCAGATGACCAGATGACTGGCTTTTTTGTAGAAACAATGCTTGCAAATTTCTGGAAGATTTTGTTTCAACCAAACTTATTTCGAAATTAAGGTAAATTCAAGCAAAGAAAGTGATCCAAAGGAATATTCATACTGTAGATGTTCAATTTTAGACATACGAATATCCACTGTGTTTGTTGATTCTCGTGTTTCAATTTCTGTTTCGTTGAATCGTTGCAGATCGGCAGCTGTCATTGCCTGGCGCTGCCTTTGATGAACTTGAGCTTTTGCCTTTCGTGTCTGTCATGGAGGACTGCGATGAAACATCCATACATATCCAGCCACCAGATTGGACCAGAGAATTAATTTCTTCGGTATAGATAAATGCTTCCTTTTTCGAAGTGTCTTCACGAATTTTGTGTTGTTTGTTCATACATGCCATACCTTTTCATAGATAGTGGTGGGTTTCATTGCCTTCAGGAACCTCGTCGTATTCCTCCAGAGGGCACTGTAGTCCCTCGGCATATGTTTTGCAAGTTGCAAAAGTAATGTGTTTTTTGTTGATCCTTGAGAGTCTGGAAGTTTGCTTTGGATAAGAGAAATCCATCACGCCCATTGAAAAGACCTGGTTTCAAACCAAGGCTTTGTCTTCCAAACGTAAAGAGTGTGGCCAAGTAGAACACGACGGAGCAGGGACGCATTCCTCAGTAGCCTGGAAGAAGTTGGAGATTGTTTTCAGCTGAATCAAGTTGGAATAAGTTACACGAAAAGGGAAAGTTGTTGCAGTCGTTGTGCCGTTTTGATATGAATTGTTTCTTAGTTTTGCACATCCAAATTTGCCGAGTTGCTCTTTCGCTTGGTCTTCCCTGATGGCAGCAAGAGCATTAAGTTGCTTGGTCGGAGACATCGTTGTCCAAAGTTTGATGCTGATACATCAGATCTGGATTGTCAGTGTAAGGTCTCAGGTAGCAAAAGGCTGAAAACTCTCTCCATACCTGGTTGTGGAATATCCAATTTCTTGTGTTAGAGTCTTCGATATGTTTTCAGAAGATCTAAATGTTGACCGGGTGCAGGTTGATGCTAGCATTCGTTGAACTTACATTTCATTGATCAAAAAATAGCAAGACATTCTTCAATGAGTTCAAGGGTTTGCAGTACGAGCAGTGGAGAGTTTCTCCCAAAAAAATGTTTTTTTCTACGAAATCAGCGTCACACAAGGCTATCGGAGCGCCGTGGTTTGCGAGAGATTGGGCATCCACCCAGCGTGGCGCAACTTGCTACCTTCGTGCGCCGTAAGGAGCTGCCTTCCTTATGACAGCTTCAGCGTGGTAAGATTTCCCCGGTTGAACATGTGGCTGCCAAAGGCACTGCAATGTTGATCATATTTTGAATAGATCCATTTTTAGGGGTGCACGATTCTGTTTAGCCATGCAATACGCTGGAAAAGAACTTTTTTCAGATCTCAACACAAAATTGAAAGTGAGAACTTTTTGGGGGGTCCCACACTGCGTGGCGAAGCAAATCCATTTTTGTACTGCCTTTGCTAAGCAATGGCTGTGGTCAAGTCCTGGTTTGCCAGGCTCAATTTTGCATCTTGTAACCAGCAAAGCTGAACTTAGAGATTTTTCCCTATGTTTGTCATTGGCTACCGGCTACCCGCAGCGACATCGAAGAAAAAGCGGGGTTGAGGAGTGATATGAACAAAAGGATCAAAAGGTGTTTTATGCGAGGATTCATACTCGACCTAATTCAAGCACTGTAGATTATAGATGTTGACATTGGATGAGCATGACTGGAATTGATGTGTGATTGCTTGAAGGATCCTTCAAATCATTTGGGAATTGCATGTTGCCAGTATATCCAGTATCAGTTTCAAGCTTTGGGTGGTATGTGCGTGTGTGTTTGTTTATTTATCTTTTTAATGAGTTGATGTTCTTTGATTTGAACTTTGTCCAATCTTAACAAAAATCATTGGATCTGATTCAATCCGCAGCTCGTTGGGTCGTTCAGCCTTCGGCCCGGCCGCTTGGCCATTGGAGTTCAGGCAAGAAATTCTGACGTTTGAGAGCTTCATGGCTTGGCATCAGATTTTGTGTTTGAAGATTCTGTTTTTCGTGGAGAAGATTGGACAAAATGAGAGGCCATCCCCCCCAAAAAAAAAAACAACAAAGAAAGGTGTGCCCAGTGAAGGGGAAGGATATGTAGAGAAAACGGTTGAAAGTGAAGAACATCCACTGCCAGGTTGGCCGACCCGCTGCAGAAGACGGCAAACCAACTGCATTTTAGTGCACTCAAGTTGTCAGACACATTCAGCTTCATGTGTTTCAGTACAAGACCGCTCGGAGTGGATTTTGGTACTTCTGCTTGGCCATCCAATGTATGAAGTCACCAAGTCACCAAGTCACCTTCAGTGGATTCAAAAAAAGCACCCAAACCGAGAGAGTTCAGTCAGCGCCCAATGCAGCTTCAAAGGCGACGGTGCTGCCGCCACATCTCCCTGTTGCAGTTGCAGCCGCCTCCACTGCAGTTGTTTCATGGCGTGAATCGTGGTGTCACAATGAATCTCACACTCAAGAGCATTCATAGAACAGTAATCGAACAATTAGTGACTTATGAAAAATGGCAAGCATCTACAAGAAAGCCAGAATGTCCCCAAAGAAGACTCCCACAGAAATTCCAAACGTGCCCGCTTTTCCTGGACAAACGTTGGGGGGATATGTCATGATATTTTTAAAAAAAAAGCAGCTTTTAGCAGTTTCACTTTGAAAAAAAAAATACCTTTTTTGTATTCAAAACTAAGGCATTTGGCAGCACCTGCCGACCCGGGGGCCGAAGCTACGGCCAGACCTCACCACCTTTAGCCCCGCTTCCAGCAACAGGTGGAGTTTTCGTTGATTCAAAAAAAATGGAAACCTTCCAATTTGAGTTGGAAATCGCTAAAAATCACTAAAAATCTATGGATGTTCATTTTGGCAATTTTTACTGTATCTCATACTTACTCTTGCTCACTGTTTTACGAAAATGTTTTTGTTGTATCATTTTGGAGACTTTTGTGCCAAAGTTTTTGCAAAGCGCCCTCACAATTATCATTATTTTTCGGCAAACCTTGTAGGCCATGCTGTTTCCCCTTTCGAGGCGACGCTTGAGATGGGAATGAGGGTGGCTGAATCTCCAATTTTCCATCGGAAAGGTTCATTCGATAAGCATCAACCCTTGGTTGGCTCTGAGTGCCAACGGACTATGATGATATGTGATTCATTCGAACGTTTAGAATAACTTTTCTTTTTTACTTTTCATTGACCAAAGCTGGAAGGCCACCAAAAAGGCTGTAGATTTCACAAATCTAGACACCTAGGCCTTGGCACGAGATATTTTTGTCCAAAAAGATACTCAGACTTTGTATCTAAAAAACATACCAAACAAGCTTCAATACGATATATCTTGGTGGACATGAATGGATTGAAGGTTTCAAACCGAAAAATTGGTTGCAGGCGATCTATGACAAAGGCAGCATCCTGGGGCGAGGGGCTTCTGGCGTAGCGTGCGGCAACCCATTGGCCCGTTGTCGGGTTTTCCCCTGGCAATCTAAAATGACACAATGAGTTTGTTGTATCAGTTTATCATAGTTTATCCCGTTAATGGCCATTTTTCACAGCAGAACTGTGTCATTGAAGCAACACATCTATCTTCCACCTTCCACATGCCGGGTCTCAGGTTTGTGGTTAGACCCAGAAAGGATCCGAAGGTCGAATACGTGGCCAAGGTGCAATTTGCAAAACTGTGCCTAAATACACGTTGATTTGGAAGTTGGATTGAAACTCACAGCCATTCCTGGAGCCATTTCTTCACGCTTCGAGTTTGCAGGAAATTTGCTTGATGCGATGTGAAGAAAAGCGAAGACGAGAGGCTGGAGTGAGGGTGAAGCTGTCGTGATGGTTTGTTTATCATTTCCAACTTTACATGATATTTTTTCATATCAACTTTGTGCACTTTGTTATGTTTGTTTTCATGAATCTATTTTGTCTTGTCACCTTTTATCCATACGTATTACCTAAATCCAAAGCTTCGCCTTAATAAAAGATCATAATGTATCGTGAAGTGCAAAATTGTTGCTTGTGCCCATGAGATGCTCCAATGTTTACGATATGTTGGTTTATCCATTTGTTCATCAAATAAGAGCCACATTCTTTCAATAGCCGCATTTGGATTGAAATTCACGAGCCCAAAGCTTGTCAGGCCTTCGCAGAGAGTCGGGAATCCTTAGGGAAACCAGGTTTTTTCGAATCCACCTGATTTCAAGGTTTCAATCTGACTTCACAACTGAGGTCGGCTGTTGAGGGAACTCCGGCACGACCACATTGTGACTTGCCTCGACGTGTTCGAGGCAAGAATGGGCAGCTTGTTTTTGCAGTTCTTGTTATGAAAGGCACTACCCATCACTGATCACCACAACTTTCGTGATTGACGGTCAGTAGCATTAGACATGAGGCTGCAGTGTTCAAAATCAATGCAAGAAGATATTTGCTTTTCTGTGTATTTTGCATCCTGGCTTCAAGAATAGAAACATTGACTCTCACTGTCATTTGCATCATTTTGCATCATGGTCCGCATCCTTGATCCACTGGAGGAAATGGACGTGCTGTACATTGTTATGGAATATGCCACGGGGGGTGACTTAGGACGTCGGATACAGGTGACGATGGGATGGCACTGAAGTCCAAGTCACGGGAAACAGGAAAGGGGTAATTCGACCACATCTAGTCATCTAGCATGTTCTGAACCTTTTCCATAGCACAAGTGAAACCAATGTACGAAGAATGATCGAGCTGAAGCTATTTTGGGTCTCTGCATCATGGCATTTGGGGCACTGTTGTGAAACGGGACAAACGAGACAAGCAAATCCGTGTCGAGGCGCGTAAGGCTGAGGGGGTCCGCTTCGGCGAAGATGTGATCATGCGGGTGCGCCAGGGAATTCTATGGCAGGGACCAGGATGCTTTTCCACTGTGAATGTGTCAGAAACAATTAATAGGAATCAGAAGGCAAAACAAAACCAGTAAAACAAATAAAACAAACAAAAAAGCATTCAATAAACTAAACTTCAAACAGGACTTTTTGCGGACTCCCTGATTTGGTTGACACCCTGACATTGGCACAAGGTCTTCGCGCAAGTGAGCAATGCTTTGCACTATATCCACTCTCAGCCGGGAGACACAGCTACGACAGTTGAAGAATTGAAGGGTAACTAAGCAGTTGAACAGTGGAGAAATCCAACAAGAGTTTGGACCCAAGTTCCTATTTAGCTCAAGTTGAAAATAATAGCAACAGAAGGAGACCGTCGATGATGATCTTAGTGCTTAATTTCTGTGTTCAAAGTTGGGATTTTGGAATTAATTTCTCTTCGTTGCACAACTCTTGAGGAAAATAGTTCATCGCGATGTGAAGCCAGCGAACATATTCATTGCTGGAGAGGCGTGGAAAAAGCAATGAGCATATGCTGGCCCAAAGCGTTACGAGAGTTTGCAGAATGAATATGCCATATGCATGAATTGCGACTTGACGCCAGGGTGATTTGAACCAGTGTACTGTGAAACTCGGTGACTTGGATGCAATTCACAGCATTTCCATCTGATTGCAGGGAATTTGAGAGTTTGGATAGAACAGAGTTTCTGATGTTTAATTTCTATAGATTCCAGGCTTCAACTTTCAGCCTTGAAACTCAGGTGACTTTGGAATTGCCAAGATGGTTGAAGGGACTATGGGACAGGCACGAGATGCACAAGATGAGGGAGTTCAAGTGGAAATCGGCAACAAAGGTAGAGCAGAAAGTCTGCAGGTTTGAAGACATTTCGAATTTTCCAGGTTTTTTTCACGATGCAGATTACAGGAGGTGTTTTTGCGTCAATGTTGTGGGCTGCTTACATCGTTTGAAAGTTCGAAGATGTGGGAGATTTTGATTTTTTGAAATGTCTTGTTGTTTTGTGAGGCAAATTCTACCGTGGGGACTCCGTCATATCTCTCTCCAGAGATTTGCAGGAACAACCCTTACGGCTTGAAGGCACGTTGGGGTTGAAGTCGAGTGAACAGCCGGAAACAGTCCCGAAACGCCTCAACAAATCCGAGCATCTGCCTTTTGCATTTGAGGCAGATGTTTGGTCGCTGGGCGTAGTGCTCTATGAGATGTGTTGTTTGAAGGCGCAAGAGATAAAGATGCAACCTGATCTTCATGATCTTGTTTGTGTAATTTGAATCTATGAATATGAAGAACAACTGTGCTTTCCAGGTGCCGTTTCAGGCCAGTAATCTTCCAGCAATGGCCTTGCAAATTTGCACCATGGACTTCAAACCACTCCCAGACGAGTTCAGCTTCTCGGAAAAAATTCAGACAAACTGTCGGCTTCAGAGAAAGCTTCAATTTTGAAAGAATTCTTAAGAAGCTTCAATTTTGTATTCGAATTGTCGACCAAATTCTGTTTCAGTAATTTCTTTTCGCCAAGTTTGGGCTGTCACCACGAAGCTTCCTTCATTCTTGGCACCTCGTTGTGCCAAGGTCCAGACCTGCATGCCTTAGTTCATCAGCTTTTGCAAAAGGCCTTTTTTTGAAGCTGTTGAAGAACGAAAGATCATCAAAGTTGGATTCAAAAAAACGATGTTTGATTTTTTGAGTTTGAATTTTATTTATCCATTGAATTAATTGTTTGGAATGGTTTCGATGTCTCAGGACCCACTTCGGAGACCTGCCATGTCGGCAGTCGTCGAGGAGCCCTTTGTGAAGGTTAGGAACTTGGTTGACAAAAATTTCGAACTCTCTGAAGTTGTCAAATATTAAAGATGTCCTGGTAAGAACTTGGAAAGATTCAACAAGTCTCTTGAAGTTCACCAGGCGTTCATACCAGAACTGCCTGATGCTTCAAGCCTACCTTCAGGCGGATATTCAATGATATTCATGCAACACGGCAAGACCTGACAATTTGAACTGCGGATTTGTTCAACTGTAACGAAAATGGTGGCCAGGTCCTTTGTCAACAGCCAAAAACACTGGAGACGATTTCGCATTTTAATTTGGTAAGATCCCAACAAATCCCACCTATGCTTGAAGATAATCAGATATGGATCTTTCGAGTCCAAACTCGAGCAGATTTTTGTGGCCAGGTTGGCTCCCTCCAAAACTCCCAGGGATCGAGGCTGATACGTTGGAAGGTGCTACTTTTGAATCCATCCAAAGACATTTTATGACATTTTGTTCAAGTTGCTGAGTTGCTGTCCTTCCAAGTTTTTTGGATTTCCCACAAAATCCCCTCAGCTGAGATTCTATCCAAACTCTAGGCGAGGGCTCCAGCGTTCCAGAGATCGATTGGGATCACAGGCTGGGATGAAGTTTTTTTCCATCACCAAACACAGCGGTGTCCCAGCCGTTTTCTTTTCGAAGGCGTCGAAAACGCCGTGGGCGGCCTCCTTTGATAGATGGTCAGGACTGGAAGACAGAAAATTGAAAGCACTTGGGTTTCATGTCAATCCGCAGATGCAGGATGCTGAGGGGGGCTATGTGCGAAGTCCGACCCGGCACCATCGACGTAGAGAAGAGGTGGAGCTAAGAGATTTGAATTGAAACCGTTCCAGTGGGATATGAACGGATTCCGGCGTGTCGTTATGATTGTCGTCGTCGCCGTCATCGTCATCCTCATCATCATCATCATCATCATCATCATCATCATCATCATCATACCATAATGTGCAATGGTATACTTGTATCATTCTGTAATACAAGATGCTACAAGGTGCTTTCTTTGGCATTTCCTCCATTCCATGTGTGTTTTCATTCCCGAAAATTGTGCCAGGCACAATCATCGCCTGAGAGTCATGGTGGTGCAATGCCCTTGCCTTTCACGTCTGTGTGGGGAAGCCAAGATGGAGCAAGGTCGGTCCAGCAGTTTCAAATCCAGCCATGGTTTCTTCAAACTCATGTCACCCATGTTACGTTTGTAGTGACAGTTCGAATGTGTGGAACATATGGAATGCGGAGCCGCGAGAAGACTTTTTGGGGCTGCCGCGGCCTTTGCAGTTGATTTCCCTGCGACGGAAACTACAAATAGCCTGGTTGTCATTTTCGGAGCTCCTTCATTTCACTTCACAACGTGAATGCAAGAGTGCACATGGACATTGCAGGTTCACTCGCCCTGGTGCTCGCAGCGTTTCACCCACAGGCATTGGGATATTGGAAAAAAAGCCAATGGTATGTTTCCAACTTTTGTGGTCAGAAATGTTGTCGCTGCTTAGGACAGATTTCAGATGTTTCTCACCTGTTGGGCTATGCTGAAATTCCTCACCATGAGCCATGAGCTCATCAATTCATCCATGTGAGCGCTCCAGTTCCTACATTGCAACAGGCTCGAATTCTGTGCCAGTACCTGCTGGAATGCGAACGCTTGGAGAGCCCAGAGGGTGAGTTTCTCATGATGATTCTGTCACGTGCTGTCCACAAAGAAAAGGTAAGTTCCCTGTGGTCAATTGTATCAGAGTCATAGCGGTCATGAGTTTGATTTTGAAGTGGAAAACTTCATGTTTCCCCCACGCTGAAAGAAAAACTTCGTCACTTCGCCACTGCAACGGTTGAGGTCCGGCAGTGCGCCATCTCTTCCACCTCTACCGCCTTTGGCAGCACAAGCACGTCGTGGAAGAATCTCAAATTTTTGAAGCCAGGAACTCGAGAAGGAAATGTCTTCTGTCTGCAACTGGACCGAGTTGTTTTTTCGTTTTGGTATTCAAATTCTGCCTCAGTTTGGAATCAATGGAATCCAAAAGTGCAGAATTAAAGAACCCATGTCTTTTGATATTTGGCTTGATCCAGATTGCAAGACTGTCAGTTCTGGCAGTGAATGATCTCGGGATTTGAAAACGTCAAGTGTGAGGATGACAAGGAAAAGATTCAAGATTCAAAAAGATGTTTGCATGTTCCAATTCAAAATCATTTGAGCCTCTGCCATACTCACACTATGGCTGGCAGAGGCGTCAAGGTTCAGGTTGAAGTGGTGCTTGACCGAAGTTCGCGAAGTCATGGTTTTTGAGTTTTTGAGACACTTTGAAGTGCAAGCTGCAAGCCACACGAAGCTGGATCCTGACCAAGATCCTGCCACAGCCGAAGCTCCGAGTCTGCAGTCTGTGCTAAAGCGACTTCGGGCCTTTCAAAAAGGCGTGTCAGGCACGTGCCAAACGGCCGGGATTGGATCAAACCTCCCAAGTTTGTTTCTCCTTTCAGGGCTAAAGGCGGCCAGTGGGAGAAATGGCGAACACAGATTTCAGATTTTCCAGTGACCATGGCTGACCCCTTCATAGAAGTCATATGGAAATATAATCCTTGGCCAAAACCCTAAACACACAAAACGCATTTTGTGAAAGAGTTCAGTTCTCCTATCGCAGTGAAGCTACCCCGGGCTCTTCGATTGGCAGCGCCGAAAACCGGTGATATCGTTGAGATTTCCGTTTCAGTGGGACCATGGAAGTGCACAGATGACTCTTCCAGCACCTCAAGTTGTTTCTTAGATTTGAGTCAGACAAAGATCCAGGAATTTTTCACACGCATTCCAAATCCCACTGTGTAGGCAAAAATCAATAGATTGCTAGATGGCTCCTGAGCCATGCCCCGGCGCCAAAAAGTCGCATGCACTTTGAAAGTCACAACTTCGTATCATTCGTATCCTGAACCTCGCTACGGCAAGCTCATACAGTATGTCAGAGTATGTCCATTACCCTTGTCGACCAAGTGCCGGAAAGAAGAACGAATATGCAAGCCAATGACCAACAGCCTAATGTACCTGTCACATTTGAAATGCAAAACTGGCCGAGCCAGTTTCGGAAGGGAAAGCACCACTTATTTGCCTATCCTAATCAACCTGGAACAATAAGAACCACACCCACAAAAAAAACTAGATGCCGGATATCCCAAAAGCAAGGAAGACAGTTTGATAAATGAAATGTTGGAGAGGATTGCAGAGATGAGCAGTGTAAGGAGTATCGAAACAAAATGCAGTATACATATGTATAATGGCACCAAGACACAGGTGCAGTCGCAGTGTCTCAATGTGCAGCGGAATCCAGCAAAAGTTGATATGCAAGAAAAGTTAAACAAGACAACTTTTATACCAGACATCTCTTTACACCAGTGTTGCCAACACTCTTCTCCCACACTTTTACAACACTTCTATACAACACTCTTCTCCAACACTTCTCTACCACACTCTTCTCCCGCACTTCTCTACCACACATCTCTACACCTCTCTTCTCCAACACTTCTCTACAACGCTTCTCCTCCAACAATCTTCTCCAGCACTTCTCTACAACACATCCCTACTCTCTTCTACAACACTCTCCTCCAACACTTGTCTACAACTCTCTTCTCCAACGCTGCCCGCCGCAAAAACCCCACCACAGAAACACAACCACGCAAACACAACCACGCCAACACAAAAACACAACCACACCACCACCACCACCACCACCACCACCACCACCACCACCACCACCAAAACACAACAAAACCATCACAAAAACACAACCACAGCACCACAAAAACACAACCACACCACCGCAAAAACACAACCACAGAAACACAACCACACCATTACAAAAACACAAAAGCACAACCACAAAAACACAACCGCAACAACACTTCTCTGCAACACCCTCCTCCAACACTTCTATACAACACTCTTCTCCAACACTTCTCTACCACACATCTCTACCACACTTCTCTACAACACATCTCTACAGCTCTCTTCTCCAACACTTCTCTACAACGCTTCTCCTCCAACACTCTTCTCCAACACCTCTCTACAACCCTTTTCTCCAACAATCTTCTCCAACACTTCTGAACCACACTTCTGTGCAACACTTTCTTACAACACTTCTCTACAACACTCTTCTCCAACACTCCTCTACGACCGTCTTCTCCAAAATCTTCTTTACAACACCTTTCTTCAACAATCTTCTCCAGCACTTCTCTACAACACAGCCCTACTCGCTTCTACAACACTCTTCTCCAACACTTGTCTACAACTCTCTTCTGCCACAAAAACACCACAGAAACACAACAACACTCCACAAAAACACAACCACGCAAACACAACCACGCCAACACAAAAACACAACCACACCACCACAAAAACACGACCACACAACCACAAAAACACAAAAGTACAACTACAAAAACACGACCACGCCATCACAAAAAACAATCACAAAAACACAAAAACACAAACACGCCACCCAAAAAACACAACCACACCACAAGAAAAACACAACCACACCACCACAAAAACACAAAACACAACCACAAAAGCACCGCCAAACCACCACAAAAACACAACCANACACAACCACAAAAACACAAAAACACAACCACAAAAACACAACCACAAAAGCACAACCACACCACCACAAAAAAACACAACCACGCCATCACAAAAACACCAAAACACAGCCACAAAGACACCACCACACCACCACCACCACCACCAAAACACAAGAAAACCATCACAAAACCTCCACCACAGAATTACAACCACACAACCACAAAAACACAACCACAACCACAAAGACACCACCACAAAAACACAACCACACCACCACAAAAACACAACCATGCAAACACAACCACACCAACACAAAACACAACACAAAGAATACAACCAAAACCACAACCACACCACCACAAAAACACAACCACGCAAACACAACCACACCACTACAAAAACACAAACACAAAGACACCACCACAAAATCACAACCACACCACCACAAAGACACAACCACAAAACACAACCACACCACTACAAAAGCACAGAAACACAAGCGCAAAAACACCAGCACAAAAAGACAAAGTCAACATTTTACCACAACTTTGAAACAATAGTTCGCCCAAAAATGCCCGTGAGGGTCGCTGGGCCAGCCCAAAAATGTCCTTTTTTACCAAAGCTTTGAAAGTGAGGAAGGGGTCGTGCAGCGACGTAGAAAATATGAATTTAAGCACAGTTTTGAGCGTCAGACACGCACGAAGTGACGAGAGGTCGCCAAACGAGGTAAAAAAGTTTGCTTTTTACACGAAGTGACGAGAGGGTTGCCAAAGCCACACGTGCGATCCTGGCGCCCAGGATAGCGAAAGAATAGATTTGAAGACTTTGTGCGAAATTTTTCATTCCCAAGCTTGTCTCGAGTCTTCTCTGCAATCTTTCAAGACAGCCATCACTTCAACAAGTTTTGTTGATATTCTTGCAAGACAGCCATCATTACGTCAGCAATCTTTGATGACACTCCTTCAAGACATGGATTAGCGAAACTGATACAGGCTCTGCATAAATTCTGGGAACGTTACTGATGCATCAACCAGGGCCATCAAGTTTTTGAGATGGCTCGGAGCAATCAAGTTGATCTGTGATTTGTGATTCCACTCTACAGCCACTCCGATTAGGGACCACAACACCGCCGTTTGTTTTCCATTTGGGCTTTTAGGCAATGGTTGTCTTGGCATGGACCCATTCAAAAATCGAAGAAGAGTTGTTTTCCAGAGATCGTACCAACTCTACATCTTCGGCTTGATGTGGGAAACAAAGCATCTAATCGCATTCCACTAAATACGTAGAGCAAAAAAAACAGATATTTAGGGAATAGTCTGTGGTCATGGAGCATCCTTTGGCGATGTCTCAGGAGGACTGGCTCTTTCAGCAGTGGGATCAGATGATGTCAAATTTGAATCTCGATTGAAGTAGTCATCGTAACTCTCCACAGTAGCTGTTTGCTCGGATGGGGCGGCAAGGGAGGCAATCGAGCAATGCTTTTTCCTAGGCTTTGCATTGTAACATTGCAAATTAATGATATTTCCTTTGAAAGTTTTTTCCCCCAATCTTAAGTCTTGAGAGGGTGGAAAAGAATCCAATCACACCAAGGCACTGAGGTGTTTTGTTTGCAAGTCAGGATACTCCCCAGCAGTGTGTTTGCGACCCGTTAATGGGCAGTCATAGGTCAAAAGGTTACGAAGGTCATCATCATCATCATCATCATCATCATCATCATCGTCATCATCGTCATCCATGGCAAGATGGTCTAATTATTCTAACAACTGCGGTTCCTGTGTTTGTGTCCTATATCCTTTTATAGTTTTTATTGATTGGAATTATGAGGATACAAGTCGTTAGAAGAATATGTATTCCACTTGGATTATCTTCATGGATCCTCTGCACCTTGCCACTTCTCACCCGCAAGGCTCCCAATGAGCTCCAAGTAGGAAAACATTTCCAGCAATGAATCTTTCTTCATGTTTTGATTGGGCCAAAAAAGGCTTTGGGGCATGCGGCATGGACGCCGTGAAAACATTTTCTTGTCACCTTTTTCCAACAATTACAAAAATTGTTGAGAACCTGGCTCCATTGCCGATCAATCGTGCCATGTGCTCCAGGACATCGTTGGGATTTCCTGGCGTGAGTGGCAGTCCTTGAGAAGTTCAATTGCCCTGTGGAGGCAGGGGGTCGGCTGGTGACGGCTGGTGCTGAGCCTGGGATCAGGCCTTACAAATCTAAAATTGCTGGCAAACATTGCAGTACCAGCCCCACACATCACAAACTCTCAGAAAACACACCATCACTCGTCAATCATCTGTGCAAGGTTTTCAGCAGCGTCCTGAGGAGGAGGCGGGTACGTGGGACAAAGGGTTTAATGATGGTTGGTTTCCAGATCCAGTGCTACCTAGTAGATCTTGTCAATCCTGGGATAAGGGTTATCTGATATGCATTCTAGAATCTCAGCTGCATTCTCGGTGGACTGCATTGGAATGAATTTCACGATTTAACTGTCTTGAAGAGTACGTAAACAGGGCTTTTCACAAGATGAAGGCCTAGTAGCGCACAAGTTCCAAATGCGCAGGCTACAATGGATATACGGGTGGTCGCACAAGTGACTGCGCGGGTAAGCGAGTAAAGCCTAACAAGTGAACATGTGACTAAACATGTTAGTGCGCGTGTGAGTGCGCAAGTAGCCGCTCTATGTGTGCACTTGCACGTCCACCTGTTCACTCACTCGTTCATATTATTGACCTGTTCATTTTTAAGGCCAGCTTTTCCCCCAAAGTTGGCCTTATAGGTGGACATGGGCGTTGGCCTTAGAAAAATGCGCAGGTTTTGATGAACATCTGGATGTGCAGGTGGAGGTGCTGGAAGCTTACTTGCTTGCGCACCTGCGCGGACCTGTTCGTTAGACTCGCGCACCTGTTCGTTAAATCGCGCGCCTACACGCTCGCCTGTTCATCCCATACTTCGTCCACCCGTACCCGTTTCAAGCATTTTCAGTCTACGAGTTTTCCAAGATAGCTCATTAATGATAGTGATGTCAAGGAGACATCGCCTCAGTGGTGAATAGTGGCGGGAAACTTCACCTTAGGCTACTATTAGGACCTTCTTTCGTTGACAGTTGAACGTTGGAGGTGTTTGACATTGCCGAAAAAATCTGATCCATGGGAGACGTTATAGCCGATCGAGCCCCCCAGGGATAAACAACAAAAACGGAGCACCACAGGAAGTTGGTCACGAAGAGAAAGTCCAGCAGCTTGAACACAAGGTGCGAATTAACTTTCTCTATCGATTTTCGATTTGCACTGATTCCCACTTTTGCTGAACATTTTGTTAAATGAGAAGTGGAAAAAGATGGAAGAAATACGTTTGCGTTGTTTAGGTGCTACTTAATACGCTTAATACTTCCGACACTTCGAATACTTGTATGTATATTGGACCGCAGTTTGCAGCAAAGGTGTCGTTCATTGGGACATGAGCAGTGTAGATTAATGCCTTGTAGTCGTACAATGACTGGCTTCCACCGACGTTTAAAGCCACTTGTCCAGGAAGCGGGGTCCCCATGTACTCAGAGGCCCAACTTTGGTGTTGAACAGGGGCTGTTGGACAGGGGATGGCAAAATAGGACAGGCTAGGATCAAAATGATGTGAGTAGCCCGACAAAGTTATTGAATGAACAGAGTAGTACGAAGTTGCCTAGTTGCCTTGAACTTTGAAGCAGCCCATGAACGTGCAAAACCGATAGGGGCCCCCGCAACACCGATACCTCGTAACCCATGTTCAGATGAACAGAGGCGATCAGTTCCAGACAGGGCATCACTAGGGCATCACTTTCTTTCTTTTTTGTGAGCCTTTTTTGGGCGCCTTTCACATTGCTCATGCATGCTTGAACCTTGTTTTTGCACGTTTTTGAAAGAACATAGGCAGGACCCACCAGTACCCTAACCGATACCAGCCAAGATTCAGTTTGTATCATTTTGATCCCCGGTCAAACCATCCCTACTGTGGAACTGAACAAATTGACCAAGACCAACGGTGGTGAAAACGTGTCGCAACCATTCCTTCATGTT
Source organism: Breviolum minutum Mf 1.05b.01 (assembly GCA_000507305.1). Taxonomy (NCBI): domain Eukaryota; class Dinophyceae; order Suessiales; family Symbiodiniaceae; genus Breviolum; species Breviolum minutum. The sequence continues at coordinate 1,435 of DF242368.1, read as the reverse complement.
GAAAGAATTGGTAGTTCTCTGCTGAAGGTCGTGTTCTACAGCCGCTGAATCTCCAGAGTCGTTGAATGCTCTCCAAGAATGCCAAGAGGCGAAATCTGCCGAATGAGTCGAAGTGGTCTGAGCGGTGTGAATTGTTGCTGTTTTTTGGCAGTTTGAAATGAAGTTACAAAGAAATTCAAAAACTTGGGGGGTGAGCTGAGAGATGCTGAGAGCTGCGAGTGTCCGAAGGCCTTCGAAGCCATGAAGAGATGGCATGCTCCACCAGTGGGATCATGCTTTTCATCAAAGCGGTTACGTGGGGTCATCTGTTGTGTTTCATAATGGCGATGCCAAGCATGCTCTGGAGACGTTGCCGATGGAGGCGCGACGCTGCACAGTGCAACGAACCAACACAGCCTTCGCTGGCTCCTTGTTGGACGTGCAGGCAACACACACGAAGCAGCTCGATACTCTTCGAGAAGAAATGCGTATCTTGGTTTGGTTTAAACTTGAAATTTTGATGTTTGCTGCAAAAGTGCGGCCTTCAGCTAGGAAGCATGATTGATGTGAATCATACAGCGGTCAGATTGATCAATATACACACCATCGCATTACGATATGCATACGGATGTCTAACAGGAATTGATCAGAAAAGTAGGTGCGGCGATGCTGACAATATTTATAAATACATGAATTCAACTGCGTGTAGAGACAGTTTCTGTTTCGCTGGCATTGAACCATCAGTAAATGCATTTTACTATACAAATTGACACGGATCAAGTTCAAATTCTGAAAGCACCCCGGCAAACAACGGCTAGGTGTGAACCAAGAGGGACTGAAGGAGACTCGGGTGGGCAAGTTGGTGTTGCTGATATGTCAAATGAATACCTACCCGGGCCCGGTACCTGAAACGCAACCAATTTTTAAGGTTGTTTCAATTATTTCAATTCAATGATTCGAAGTCTTTACCAACCTTCCATTTACAACTGGTTGGCTTTCGAGCCCCCGGTGTTAGAGCACAGTGTAGTGTCCTGAAAGTTTTGGCTTCAACATGGCTCCCAATAGACATCGCTTGAGCATAGTTTTATCATCGTTCAATGTATCTTTCACACAGTTTATACATATGCCTCAGGAGTACCAAGGCTTCATGATAAAGCTTGCCCAGAAGCTCCAGAAGACCGACGTGAAGCTCCAGAAGACCGAGGTGTGGTAAAATTTGTTGAAATCTCGACGGCGCCTGCCAGTGTGTACTCACGTCAAGGCGTCATATTTTAAGGGTATTCTCTAACATGTTTTCTTGAGGGTATAGTTTACCCATATTCTTGTGGCATAGTGTGCACAAACTTTGGGTATAGTGTACTGATGTTTTCGCGGTATAGTGTGCCCAAACTTTTGGGATAGTGTACCCATATTCTTGCGGACACTATGCCCAATGTCAAGGGACAGATACCCAAAG